>JAULBM010043269.1:0-10737 GCA_032357055.1 Geukensia granosissima | reverse complement strand
GATTCTGCACAAATCCCTAGCCGCCACATTATGTCAGTGACAGGACATAAGTCGGAATCTTCATTGAAAACTTACTCAGGAAAAACTGATGAGAAAACAAAACAAATTATGTCAGAGAAGATTGGGGATAAAATCAGGGAAAAGGTATTAAACAACATGAACAATGATAACAAAGAAAATGAGTCAAATCCACCACTATTTTCGAACTTTGATTTAGAGTTTGATGATAACACTTGTGAGTTAGAGCTGCTGACAAATTCTCAAACAGAAACACTTGTTGCAGACTTGTTGGATAATGATGACAGTAATATGGATACTGCACTTAAGTCAATGAATGTGTTTCAAAAAACTGTGCAAAACTTTCAGGCAAATCCATGGCAAGTTCAGAGGGGTTTTCCAATGCCGTTAATTTTCAACTGCAACGTTACAATCAATTATAATCAGAATTTCAGACAGTAAATTTTACTGCTTTTTTCAAAATTTAGGACAGTAAATTAGTTATAAAATGTACTTGTTATCGTTATCAGAGTTATCAGTTGTTACAATGATTAAAGTGTTAAAACGTTTATCATTTCTTTCAGTCATTATATTTTTATAAAAAGCTCAACTTAAACATGTTAAATGATGAAAAAATAATAAAACAGTTATAGCCTTTTGATTCAGTTTATACATGGATTTATCGACCTGTGAAAAAGTATATTAACCTCGGACTTCCCGGGTCAATATACTTTTTCCCAGGTCGATAAATCCATGTATAGACCTCATCAAAAGGCTATAATTGTATAGTATAAAGCAATTAATAATTGTAAAAGACTCACCTTTACAAAGTCGCGAGTGGCTTCAGTTGTAAAATGTATAAAACTCAAGGAGGCGACATTCCAAAAACCAACTTTGATGGTCCAGGAAATATTTAAGTTGTCGTTATATTCATTTGGATAATTTGGCGAAGAAATGTTTTCATAAAATGAACCTGAAAAATAATGAACAATATATCAACTATGATTTGTAATCTTTCGCTATTTGGTCTAAAAACAATACTTCTTCGTTCAAATTTACTTAAAATCGTTCATTCTGTCAAAGACTAACTTTATAGTATTTTCAGCAGTTTCAATGGTTGACGACACAGTATGAGCTAAACAACAAAGTTATTACCCACTCAATCTTGGATAAAAGTCTTTTGTCATACCAAAACAGATTTCTGAAATATTGTTCCCTTATTAACCTTTTGGGCATGTGATTTGAATTTTATTGTCAAAAAGTTGCATATAATGTCCAGGTATATATGGTCAACAATGTGCTTTGTAATTTTATCCAGCGAGTTAATTCATGCGGGCCCAGAAAATTGTTTTATATGACAAAACTTACTAGAAAAAGGGGGGGATATGGTGTAAATATTCATGACACAACTATTAAACTATTTTTATAATATTTTTATAATCTTCTGTTTTTCTTATTACATTCTGACAATAATGTACAGGATTTTCTATTGACAGTTGTTAGACTTTTCAGACATAAAATAAAAAAAACAATATTGATAAAAAGCCGAAAAAATGAGACCAAAACGATAATTTTATTCCAAGCATGTGTTTTGAATTTGTCACGATTTGTGTTTTGTGTTTTTCGTTTCGATCTTGGCCAAAGATACGGTGTCAAACTGAAGTTGTAGTTATTTCGTGATCCGCTGTAAAAAAATACTTCAGAGTAAATATGAAAATAATGATAATTTCTTCCCCAAATTTTAAATCAAAATTGTTTTTGGAAACCTAAAAGTTATGACTTGATGTCAATGTCTTATACAATCGAAGAACAACTTTGACAAACCATATTATACGTATTAAATCTTTTGGTTCCAATATGCAATTCACGCCTTCTTAAGAATAAGGTAGACCTTTATTTATAGAACATGCCGTCCACATCGGATATATGGGAGCATGACCATAGGGTACACTTCGGTGACAGGAAGACCATAAGGAGTTAAAATCTTTTCATATTTACACGATGAAGTTTACATCTTTTTGTTTTTCAATGAACGGATAAGCAGTCCAATAAGAAATAATTATATTACTGAAAGTTTATTCACGTCGCGAAACAAAGAAGGCTCCCTGCAATGTATTTGTAATGAACACCTATAGAATAAAGTTTCTATATTAAGATCTGACACAGAAGTCCAGGAAAGGAGTTCAAAATGGCCAATCGCTGTTTTCGGATGATTGAAATTTTAGTTTTCAATAATGAACCAATATACAGATGGCCAATAAGTGTCTATAAGATTTTTTGTGTAAATCTCAAAAAGGGAGTTGCATATCAAGTTACATGAATATTCTTTAACATGTTTCATTCTATAACTTGATTTTGACTGTGTTGTATAATTCTTCGTATAATGTATATATGTGTAAAGAAAGTGTTGAAAAGAATATTTTTATTTTAAAATTATGATTTTGAATATACAACAAAACATTTACTTCGACGTAATCGGCTTACAATTTATATCGAATAACACATGTATGGGTATAGTTTTGTTTAATAAAATAGAAACAACGTTTGAATGTTATATTTGCATAAAAATTATTTTATTTCTTATGATCTTATATAAGCTACATAATTATATGGAATTACAGTAAGGAAATGATTTTGTTTTTATAACATTAATTAGTTTCAATACATTTGTAATGTTATAGAACAGAAATCAGAAATTAAGCCGTTAAGTAACGAAATTTATGTTTGCATTTTATAATTAATTTCCACTATATTTGACCATAATAACAATTATTAAAGAATATTTGATTGAACATATAGGAGAAATATCCTCTCATTGAGGTCATATTTTAAGTATTTCGTTACCTAACGGCTTAATTTCTGATTTCTGTTCTATTACATTACAAATGTCTTGAAACTAATTAATGTTATAAAAACAAAATCATTTTCTTACTGTAATTCCATATAATTATGTAGCTTTTATAAGATCATAAAAAATTAAATAATTTTTATGCAAATAAAACATTTAAACGTTGTTTCTATTTTATTAAACAAAACTATACTCATAATTCGATATAAATTGTAAGCCGATTACGTCGAAGTAAATGTTTTATTGTATATTCCAAATCATATATTAAAATAAAAATATTCTTTTCAACACTTTCTTTTCACATATATACATTATACGAAGAATTTTACAACACAGTTAAAATCAAGTTATAGAATGAAACATGTTAAAGAATATTCATGTAACTTGATATGTAACTCCCTTTTTGAGATTTACACAAAAAATATAACTTATAGACACTTATTGGCCATCTATGTATTTTTTCATTATTGAAAACTTAAATTTCAATCATCCGAAAACAGCGATTGGCCATTTTGAACTCCTTCCCTGGACCACTGTGTCAGATCTTAATATAGAAACTTTATTCTATAGGTGTTCATCACAAATACATTGCTTCTTTGTTTCGCCACGTGAATGAACTCTCAGTGATATATTATTTCTTATTGGACTCGTTATCCGTTCATTGAAAAGCAATAAGATGTTAACTACATCGTGTAAATATGAAAAGATTTTAACTCCTTATGGTCTTCCTGTCACCGAAGTGTACCCTATCGTCATGCTCCCATATATCCGATGTGGACGGCATGTTCTATAAATGAAGGTCTACCTTATTCTTAAGAAGGCGTGAATTGCATATTGGAACCAAAAGATTTTATACGTATAATATTGTTTATTTGTCAAAGTTGTTCTTCGATTGTGTAAGACATTGACATCAAGTCATAACGTTTAGGTTTCCAAAAACAATTTTGATTTAAAATTTGGGGAAGAAATTATCATTATTTTCATATTAACTTAATTTTTTTTACAGCGGATTACGAAATAACTACAATTTCAGTTTGACACCATATCTTTGGCCAAGATCGAAACGAAAAACACAAAACACAAATCGTGACAAATTCAAAACACATGCTTGGAATAAAATTATCGTTTTGGTCTCATTTTTTCGCCTTTTTATCAATATTGTTTGATTAATTTTATGTCTGAAAAGTCTTACAACTGTCAATAGAAAATCCTGTACATTATTGTAAGAAAAACAGAAGATTATAAAAAATATTATGAAAATAGTTTAAGTTTTGTCATATAAAACGATTTTCTGGGCCCGCATGAATAAACTCGCTGGATAAAATTACGAAGCACATTGTTGACCATATACACCAAGACATTCTATGCAACTTTTTAACAATTAAATTCAAATCGGATGACCAAAAGGTTAATAAGGTAACAATTTTTCAGAAATCTGTTTTGGTAGGACAAAAGACTTTTATTCAAGATTGACTGGGTTATAACTTTGTTGTTAAGCTCATACTGTGTCGTCAACTATTGAAACTGCTGAATTTACTATAAAGTTAGTCTTTGACAGAATGAACGATTTTAAGTAAATTTGAACGAAGAAGTGTTGCTTTTAGACCAAATAGCGAAAGATTACAAATCATAGTTGATAAATTAGTCATTATTTTTCAGGTTCATTTTATGAAAACATTTCTTCGCCAAATTATCCAAATAAATATAACGACAACTTAAATATTTCCTGGAACATCAATGTTGGTTTTTGGAATGTCGCCTCTTTGAGTTTTATAAATTTTACAACTGAAGCAACACGCGACTTTGTAAAGGTGAGTCTTTTACAATTATTAATTGCTTTATACATAAATATATAATTTTTTTTTCAGTTAAATAAGCTCATCTTGCACTTTAGGTCTCCCCTGTATTTATGTTTTAAGGTTGTACTTTAATACTTAATTTTTGTATAATTTGTAATTTGTACATTAAAAATTATTTTTCTTTGGAAAGTGTTTTTAACGACCAAACTAGCATCACCTTTAAATTTAGAAAAAAGGGTAATTACCAAAAGAAACTCAACGTTCTTTTATTTCATTTATGACAAAATGCAAATACAATATTAGGTCACTGTCTGAAAAATATCATTTTTTGTATGAGGCTAAGACACAGTTTCAACAGTTTTGTGCCAAAACAAAAAATGACTTATATTGTTTAATATAAAGTATTGTTTGATTATTTATTTGTAGAGCATATTATTTTTCCAAGTACAAACTATCACCTGTTATTTATATTTAAGAAATGATTATAAGATGAATTTATAAATATCACTGATATGGAGTATAAAATGCGTTATACGGTATTAGATGATCCTATGGAATGATTGTATTTACTAATAGTCTCCTTGGAAGAATAAAAAAATTTCAATTTAAAAATAGCAAACACAAAAAAAAACATTAATGTCTTAAAAGCGTAGTTTTTAGAAATTATATTTAAACGTTTCAAGTCGTAATATCGGAACTAATTGAACATGGTCGGAACTAATTGAACATGGATAAAAATAGTTTCGTTTGTTTAAGCATAAAAATCATTATTTTGATTCAGTTGAGATTTTCTATGACAGGAAAAAGTATTTTGCCCTTTTTAATCCCTTTTTATGTCATTAATTTATCTTAAATGATGTAACTGCCTAATACGGAACAAATGTTTATCTTAACCTTTGCTTAACATTTATATTTTTAGATATACGATGGAGATTCAATTTCTAGCCCTAAAATTGGGGAATTCAGTGGAGTTATTGGTCTGCCAACAGTAGTTACTTCGAAAGAGCAATACATGCATGTGACCTTCACAACAGACGGCTCAGGGACAGGAAAAGGCTTTTATGCTACCATTTATCAAAAACGAAAACCTTACTAACAGGATTTCTTGTTACTGAAAGTACAGTTTTATGCTTTGAAGCCAAGAAGGATAAATAAGTTATGTTTCATTTTTATTTTTTACGATTTGTTATTTCCATTTTACCTATATCCCTTTGCTATATTCTAAGGTCTAAAAACACAAACTTCAATTCTAATGCTAAAAGAAGATCCATTCAAAGGAATTATTTTTAAGGAAAATCAATGTGTAAACGTGGATTGAGTTAAGTTGCATTCTACATGGAAGCAGTTTGGAAATGAGTCGCCTCCTGATTGAAATTTGAAGTTAAGAAAAAACATTTTTTGCTATAAAGTGTTTATGATTTTATGTCTGATTAACTTTTAAGTTGATGACATAATTATTATGTTTTCGTTCATGAAGTGTTGTTGATTGTGGTTCTGGGAAATATGTTTCTGTTTTAAAGATTATATTTTAATACTAACTTTCACGAATTTAAAGTCATCACTAGATGAAAGTTGTATATTTGGTTTAGAGAATGGCAACGACATTAAAAACTGAAGCACCTAGTACACTAAACAAAAAAAAACAATATATCAGGAGTATTATGAGTAAACAAACCTACATCCCATTCTTAAGAAAAAGAATGCAAATGCAGCAAGTGGCATGGCAAAACATGGTGTACTGAGCTCCAATAACTACTCGGTGTTACGGAGTATCATCTTTTTTGTCTTCAGTGGTACAAATGTAATAACAGATGTAACTGATGTATAATTAAATAATATATATCAGCTCGATGTTTTATCAGAATGAGAGATATTTTAAACTTCATGAATGTACATGAATAGTCAAAGATTTTCTTTTTCGCAGAGAGTTGGTATGAATATGTAGCGTTGATTGCACTATATTAGTATAGTTCATAGTATGCTTGCTGTTATGTGTACTATTCTCTGAGGTTGTCAATCAACGTCAGGGTTCCATTCGTGTACCTTTGTTGTTTATATTGTTCACGAATGACATAGTTAATGACATTTAAGCTGAAATCATTTTTTTGCAGATGACACTAGCTTTTTCCTTGTTGTTGATACTCTTAAAGAAGCAGCCGAAATACTTAATGATGATATATTCAAAATTCAAAAATGAGCAGATCAGTTGCTTGAATATTTTAATGCTAAGAAGACTGAAACAGTGTTTATTTCTCGAAAAAAACCCTGACCATCCTACATCAACAATCAACTTCTTTAATCCGTTAATGCTTACATTTTAATAATTTCTAATGATGGTTCTTGCCACGACCATATTGATTACATTGTTAAAAATGCATACAACAGGTTAATTATTCTGAGGAAAAATAGGATGGTGCAAGACCGATTTACACTAGAAAAACTTTACATTTCATTTATTAGACCTCTAATAGAATACGCCGATGTTGTTTGTGATAATGATAATAAGACCTTAATCAATAAATTAGAGAACGTACAACTCGATGCCGCTAGAATAGTAACCGGTGGACCGAGTAACATCTATGCAGGAATTATTTTAAGAAACCATTTTGGAAAGATAAGCGTCAAGATGCAAAAATCGCAAATGAGTGTTGCTTTACAAAATGTTAAATTATATTACCCCCTTCGTATTTATCAGATCTAGTTCAGGATACAATTATAAATCGTCACGAGCATAACACCAGATAATCAAATTACCTTGTTAACATTTTCACTCGTACAAACTTGTATTCTGAGTACTTTTTATCATCAACTATAAAATTATGGGTCAATCTTGAACTAAACATTCGTTCAAGTGATTCGATAGCAACCTTTAAGCGGCTTATTCAAACAGCCAACGATAAAACACCTGTTTATTACTATGTAGGAACTCCTATTTGTCAAATTTTACATTCTCGACTGCGTATGAATTGTAGTTAACTGAATTCCCATCTATTTTTAAGAATTTAGTTACATCCCCTTCTTGTTCATGTGGTGCAATAGAAACTACATCTCACTTCTTATTCCACTGCTCAAAATATCAAATTACACGTAACGAGCTCTTTAATTCGCTCAATGATATAACAATTGAAATAAATTCAAATCTCCTTGTTTCTGTTTCAGACCAATTGAGTGATGAACTTAACATCTGTTTTTTTTTAATCCACTCATATGTATATCATAAAAAGTTAGCTATTTTTGTAACTGTTTCATACTACTCAAGTTAACTAATTTATTGTATGAACGTCATACTTTCATCTTATAGTTTATATTGTTCTCCATATTATTGATATTTGTCATATATGTGTTTTGTTATGAATACTACTTTTTGTGAAATCACGAGCATGTGATTTTACTTGTATAGTTCGTTTACCATCTTTCATTAGGAAACGGATTGATATAAGCTATTTAACATGTTTCCGAATCCTTTATTTGTGTATTATACCGTATTGTCTTAATTATAAGTTTTCAAAATAAAATATGTTTACACTAACGTAACGTACAACGGCTTGGTCTAAATGGGCGGGGCGTAAGTCTCGATCAACAATGCGTTTAATACAAACTTTTTCAATCTTTGCGCAAAGCAGAGACACGATTTGTAACTACCGACTACTGAATCAAAATACTTATTTATCATCAATGTTTGCATGATAATACACTAGTTCCTCTTATTATATGTGACACATATTGAGAAATATTGGTCGTGCACTTATGCTCATGTCTACATGTCGTTTCTGGCTAAAAATCAATGATATTGAAGTTGAAAATAATATTATGCAATCTGCAAATCGGTGTCAGGATCCTTAATAAATCAAGACTATTGAAGATCAATTTGATATAAGAAATATAATTTGTAAAATAAAAACAACATGTTGTCCAATATTTAACTATTGCTTCAATATGCATTATTCTAAAAGATAACATTAAAATTTCTAGTTAGCAAAACCATAACTTTGATATGCCAAGCAATGACAGTAACAAAAAACACAACACGACGATAACTAAAGCTTGAGTAACACAACGCGTATGAGTTCAAGGGTGAGCGCTGATACCTTACTAGGGAAAGTAATTTCTGTCTCACTAGTGTCACCTGTGGCCTTATTCAGTAGTCGAGTTACACTCGATCGTAGTCACAACCGGTGAAGGACCGAAATCGTATATACGACAATGGTCATATCATGATTTAGTTGATATGAAATATCCATTTCACAATGACAATGGATATCTTCGCACTATCGCGAATACAAATCCGTTCCTATACCGGTTGTGACAAATATCGATTGTGACTATACACCGGCTTTGACGACTGAGTAACACGACGGTAGTCACTAGTAAGGCAGAAGTTGCTTATCCTTCAGGAGCACCTGAACTCACCCTGGTTTTTGTAAGGTTAAAGTTACTCCAGATTAAGGTTTCAGTGAAGTGATGTGTGTTTTGTATTCGTCTTTCGTTTCATTTTGTTCGCCGTGGTCTTGTATGTCATCTGACTTTACGATTTTAACATCCGGGGTGATGACTCTAATTTTTCCTTGAGAAACCTTGACTGAGTAGCTTTCTTTTGAGCTGCAGCCCTCATTAATAAACCTGATAGAAAGCACAAGCCATTAAGTTGCGTATCACCTCAGAAATATACAATCCATATGTTGTTACGGCTGGAATGTTGCTAGATATGAACGGAAAATTTACAATCGGAAAATCAGTCATCTCTCTTGTAGTAAAGTTTTGTTCGTAACCCGCCCTTACTGTCAAGTTCTAGGTGTTAATGTAAGTAAGGATCAGACCTTTCTATTTCCGTAGTATTTTTTATTTCAAGTTCAATGGGATAGATGCGGTCAACATATTCACTCAATTTAGAGTTATTTAGTAAAAGGACATCATGTATTTAGCAAAAAGTTAAACCAAAAGATTGAGTCAACTTTCTTTTTTGTATATGGCTCCATATGAAGTCAGCTTAATACGAATGAAGGAATAAATCGGCAAGAATGGGTTAACAGTTGGTCCTCATTGGAATATCGATAATTTGTTGAAACACACGTCCGTCAAACATTACAAATATTTTTTTTTCGATCAAGAATACTAGCCATCCGCCAATGTCAGCTTCAGTGTAATTTCTGTTAGAATCAGAGTGTATAAAAACATAATAAATCATAATGCCGATCGATAAAATGCCAAATTGCCGGCCTTAATCTTTCATAAAAAAACCTTGTTAGCGACAACCCTCTATATCCTACTATTAAAACCGTCATTTTTATGGTTTGAAGAAATATGTACTTCACATGCAGGTGCAGCACATCAATGCACACGTCAGAAGGGGGAATCAAAGTTTTAACTCTTGCAAAACGTTCTTTTAATTTTCGATGCAAGTCTACATGTAGATATAGAGACACTGTTTCGGAATTTCGTCAGGCTACATGTAGTTATTTTGCTATCAAGCTCACGTTGTAAATATTTCAAACAGGAAGTCACAGTAAAGCAATTTCTTTATCAAAGCATTAAGTTGTCACATTTGAAGTCCGCGACAAAACAAACAATATATTCACCTCCAATTAATAAGATTCGCCTGACTTCCAAATTTTGATTTTTTTTTATTTCAAAATAAATGACCACTGAGGCAGCTGGTCACAAAAGACAAAATTTCGTCACAAAAACAACGGCTTCAAAAGTTCAAATGGGTGCAAACCATTAAACAAGCTGCAAAAGACCAAACAAAACAAATTTGAAATTGTAGAACGTTATCAACTCAAGGTAAAATATATCAACACGTGTCCTTTGATTGTTGTTGTCAATTACGGGCTTTTTGTCTTAAGCTTAAGACAGTTGTTTAGAATGTAATACTATTGTCTTTAGCTAAAAACTATGAGGACCACTTTCTATGATATTCTGGCAACCATAGAAAGGATCATTCATGGATTTTAATGTTATTTAACCATTGACAATATATACTAGTCAAAAAAGAAACGTTACATCGGTTTTTATATATATATTTTTTTAAAATCGCGTATCATTAATTTTTTATATATATAAACATTTGATAGTTATGATATACTGCAATCAAAT
>JAULBM010043258.1:0-10737 GCA_032357055.1 Geukensia granosissima | reverse complement strand
AAAGCTCCTTTCAGGAATACTACTTAACAAAACGCCTGACATAGATAACGTAGCTGAGTATGGTTTTCTACGAGAAAACTGATTTAAAAGTTGTCTTTTCTGAGCTAGTTAAATCAATATAACTATCTCGATATCGCGGAAGGTTAAGCACCAGCAAAACACAACCATACGATTAAAGTGCCTGTTTTAAGTCAAGAGACAAAGTCTTTGGTAAGGTTTTATTTTAACGTGTGATTTGTAATATATATATATATCTGTTAGGTACGATTAGCTAAATTTTATGTGTATAAGTTTATTTATTTAATGCAATATAGAGGTTGCTATAAGTTAAAAGTGACCTCTGATTCAACAATTTGTCTCCGTTTTTAACGCATGTGTGTATGGTCTGCTTGACATCTAGTCCCTATTTTTTTGTACACTTAAATTGTTGTCTGCCAACATTATACCGAACTCGATAAATACATGGTCTTGTCTGTCCTCGACTTAACGATTTCTGTCTGCCCCTTTGGTATCTTCGAAATCCTTTTATTAACGAAAGTGTTTGCCACTGCCCAACCGAACATTGAGATCCTTGAAAATTTGCTCGAAAATCTTGTTTTAGACATTCAAGCAAGATGGAACCAATACTTTTTACTGGTCCTTCTAAAGTCGCGTGATATCCTGTTATCGTTTATCCATTAAAACTATCTAAGATGATGGCCGCAGTTTAGAATTGATCCTTATGTGAAATGCCAATAACAACCGTTTTGTCAAAAACCTCTTAGAAAACTGGAACTTAAGTGGAATAGATTGTAGGTGGCCCTGTATTTAATGGGTTTTTCAATTATATATCCGCATGACTAGGATCACTGCCATATCTGAGTTTAACATAAAATCATATGAAGTCTACTATGCTGACAGCGTTAAGCTAATTTGATTCCAATATCAGATGCATGGTCCTTAAATATTCCAGTAACAAACAAAATTGTATATGGCTCTCAAAATGACCACCACAACCAAACTTTGGTTAGAAGAGCTTCATTTTGTTCAAATAAAGCGTTGTTGTCTGAAACTACTGATTAATATTGAACCGGAATTTGGTCGTCACTGATCTAAATTGAAACCAGTATTCCAAATCACCAATCAGGAAAACTACCAAGATATAACTTCGTTTAACACGAGAGTCTGAGACAAATATAATCAAAACCTGATCAGAAAAGTATGATAATTACAACAAAATTGGATAGGACTATATGCGGTTCCCTACCTAAATTGTAACTAGCATAGGATGGTAGTTACATGTGTCGTAAGTAAAATATTAAATCGTATTGAAAATCGACTCAAAAAACTATTTGGTCTAGAGGGATGATAACTTTATTTGAAATGTCCTTAGATGGTTATCTACCAGTTTTCAAAATATGGCCATTCTTTCCATGCACCAACCATATCGGCATCTATATATTAAAATTAAATAACTAAATGTTGTGTTATAGTCATGCTTTATTCGGTTTCATCTCATCTTGTCCCTTGACAAACACCTTTGTAGAAAATCTCAGATTTTCTTTGCACGTACTTTTTCGAGGTCGATATATCATGTTTTTTCATGCTGTATTTGTAATTGTATACATACTTCAAAAGTTAAATCATATGCTGTTGGATTTTAAGGTTTGTTTTATGTCGTTTTATTACACTGTTGTCAGGGTTAAACAAGGAATGAGAGCTCACAAACATGTTTAACATCACTGTATACTTAATGTGCCTGCCCCAATTTAGAAAATATTATTCAGTGGATATCGTTTATTTTATGTTAAAGTGTTAACTGTTTTACATTGTATACATAATCATATATATTCGATTATTGTTATAGTTAATGTCAGTCTTTTGAGGACGGCGATTTTCGGACTTAATTAAAATATAGCTGAATTTTCGCTTTTGTGTATTTTTCAAATTAAAATAAAAAAAATATATTCTACAGATAACATGTTCAACGTTTTGCAGGTTCATTTTAACATACTATTTGCCTCTGAATTTCCCTACGTATAGACAATATTGAGGGTTGGCCATCTTGTTATTGGTGGAACGCTAGAAAATTTACCTAGAAAATTATTTTTTTAATGAGAACATATCTTTTACTTGGAACCTTTCTCGGGATTAATATCAGAATAATTATTTATAGCATCCCAAAGCATTTTTACAGGTTATTTGTTTCTAGTTTAATAATCTAAAAAATACACAACATTGACAATGTTTACTATGGTGTTAGTCCAAAATATCTAATCCCAAAATACCTTAAGGTAAATTTTACCTAATTAGACATGAACTTCCCAGAATATTTAATCACAAATTGAGGGTTATACCAAAACGTTAAACATAAATTTTAACATGAATCTCTTTGGAAAAATGTCTAAAGGGTTATTTTTAACCTGAATTATCATAAATCAAAATTCTCCCCCAGAATTTCTATTTTTTGAACAATTTTGTTTTTTTTTACAAAATTTTGTTATTATAAAGTCAATAAAGTATCTGAGTAAATCATCAGGTTTTGAAGACCTAACTAATACAAGCTGATTATTTTCGCACTGAGCGAATAATTAAGTGTACTTTTATTTATATTAAAAGCTATTTTGTAGACATCAAAAACAGAATTTATTACTTTAATTTAAAACACTATGTTTTAACAACAGTCTTGTTCAATTCGACATTGTATCATTTGTTTGCACACCATTATTCCCTTTGTCCATGTTAAATAATAACAAAGTTAAAGGTGTCAATAAGGAAAACCAACGAAAAAAACCTTATAAAAACAAACGTTGTAATTGTTGTTTGGCTAAAAGTATAAAAATATAATTTTAAAAAACATATTTTCAAGAATTTTTTTTTCTGTTATTATTATTTTCCTTTTTAGACATTTTGAGAAAATAAAACTTTTTTTACATAAGATTCTGGGCACAATTTCATTAGACATTCTGGGATGAGACATTATGTGAACACACAGTTTATAACTAGTCTTGCGTTAGCGAGTACAAAAAACACTTCCGAAAAACAAATGGCTAACTCTCCCTATGGGAGATAAAAACGCAATTTAAAATACATGTAGTTCATGTTTGCTGAAAATATTACTGCACTGTTTTAGATCTAAAAAATAAACACTATGTTATAAGAATACGGTACATACTTATTCCTTGATAATCTCTTTACCCTTTTCAACTAACTCTGACATAGAGTATATATTCCATTTTATTTAGGGACATTTGACTCTCAACTTATTGTGTGTATATATTTATCCATTGTTGAAGGAATTATTACAACCTGTCGTGCTTGTAATTTATACCTTTACCAATAAAGAATGTACTGATACGCATAATCTTTTTACATTCCAATATGGGGTTCTGATTATGTAATTAACATTCATCTACAGTAAAATTTCCATATACTATGAAATCCCAATATGTTATAAGCACAAACATATCGATGTAAACTTGTTGTTCGCAGAAAAAGCATATTCTCAGTCAACGACTGCATATTTTTACATATAAACCATATTAGAATCTAAATAATTCACGGTTATCAGCCAGTAAGAAATTGGTGTGCAAAAGACGCTAGCCTATGGAAAATTCAGAACAAATTGTGCAGAATTATTTCTAAATTTTAAGATCATTTGTTCTTAAATTTTTTATCGTGATCAAATACAAAATATAGCAGTTTTGCAAAATTTTTATACGTTAGTGTTCGAGATGAGATGTACACATAATTTATGAATCATGGTTAAATATTTACCTCACTTTGTTGATATATTTACTTTACATTATAATATATTGATATGTTATTTGTCCTAACCAATAGATAGACAAGACAGAAAGTTTAGAATTTTTACCTGGGCGTATTGAAGTCTTTATCCTTTGATTAAATCTGTCAATGATAAAAAGTATCGGTTGAAATGACTTCTATGTCAACTTCTAGTTAATGTGATATAGCAAGTTCCTGTTTCTGTTATAATGATCATTCTGTCATTGTTCTTTTTAGCTATGGACGTTTCTTGTAAGTATGACTATTTATAGACATAAAACATGGAAACCTTATAATATACTTCTTTATTTTAAAAACTCATGTATTGATTATCATTATAGATTATATTATTACAATGGTGACATATCATTAATATTTCAATCTTGAATTAAATGGTGTATTCGTAGAAAACATTATATATGTGTCGTTACTGATAGATCTAATTTATGTATCTCTATATTTTATTCCAACCTTAATTTTTAAAAGAACAAGTTATCTTCGTGTAAATCTTGATAAAAAATTTGAAAATGATTTACAGACTGACGATCTGTACTAAGGAATTTAAGTTCTTTCGGGATAATTTTCATAGTTATATATTTATCAAATATATATGTGTATATGTCTTTATATTTTCATTTCTTTTTGACATTAAAATTTTAGTGATTGTGAAAAGTGTGGGTAAGTATTTAGATAAAATTTTCTTAAATTATTAGCTGGATGTGACGGAGACCTTTGAAAATAGCTGGATAATGTCTTAAGAATTAATGTAAATGGGCAAGAAATTATAGTTTCTTCCTTATATCAATGACATCCTGAATCCTGGAAAACGGGATAGTATCGTTAAAGTCGTAGTTATGTGGCTACTTAAATTGTTCTATGTTATTTACCTTTTTAAATAAACAGCTGATCATCAAGATCCGTTAAAGTAACACATATGAAAGTCGAGAGCAAAAAGTAATACTATCCAACCTATTAGAAATCAAAAATCACGAGAAGGGGAGTCTTCCTTGATGAACAAACTTATAACCCTTCCTGACAACCAGTGTTCTCCCCGTTATATTTGGTCGAGTCAGCATTGCTCAGCTTTCTTTTTATTTATTTTGGTGTAATTTTTTGTCTTGTTCCGACTTTTTTGCTCTTGAGGTAGCCGGTTTTGCCGACGTGTGCTTTTTTGTTTGACTCTTCAGTCATTTAATGCTTCTTTAATATCCGTAGTCTACTTTTCAAAGAAAAACATATGCAAAATATAGTTTTAAAAACTTCATTAACATAGATTCGAAATAAAACTGAATATAATTTGTAGTTTTTTATCAAAATAAAATAGTTATGAAAATTCAATAATCAAGTGTACATTTGAAAATAACACTTTCCGTATTTTCTGCTCTGCACCATCAGCACACTGTAACGGCACGCCTCTGACACTCATATACAATTTATAAAACCTGTAAAAATTTAAAAAACACGTATTCTTTACCATTATATACTATATGTAACATAACAGTAACTTTCAGGTTAATCAACAAATTGAAGTAGAGGTGTAAGTAATATAAAAAAGTAATAATATTCTTTATTACCTAATGGACATGCAAAATCGGAAATTAATAAAAAGAAAAGAAAAAAACATTGGCCAAAAAATTAAAAAAGACACCAAACATCACTATAAAAAGCACGACAACGTAAACTCTGACGTTATTAAACAAAGAACCTATGTTAGCTTACTTCTATTGAAGAGTCTGCTGCTCCTGCCTAACTTAAGGCACCAATCGAGTTCGTCTTGTCAATTTATTTTATATTTTAATTCAAATTTAATTAAATTAATGACCATCTATAAAAAGCAGCAGGTTTCTACAGTTTTGTCATTGAAAAGTTAAGTTATCTGTTGTTTAGCTTCAATTGTAACTAAAGTATCATGATACATATTTTTTTTCTTTTTTTCAGAAGGCAATCATGGTTTTACCTCAAGGGTGAAATATAATGAAAAGTAATAGGAACAATCACATTTATCGTTGTCAGTCTATTTAACCATAGATGTGTAATTGATTTAACTAGTTGTAGTTTTAGATACATTATATTATTTTTTATATTCCTTTTATAGCAAATGCAATTTTTAGGAAATGTTGTCAAATGATAAAAATTAACAGGTCAAATAATTAATTAATATATAATCTCTGTGTATGTCTTACTACAGTCTGTTTGCATGACTTTTTTGTGAACGATACTGTTAAATATAAGTCACCATTATCATCAACACATTATTTATCAATACTAAATAATACTATATTATAATTAAACATTTATGCATTAATTGTTAATGTGGTGTGAACATTTTATTATCAATTCTCTGTAAATGTCAAAATTGGATGGCCAGGCAGGTTCACCAATCTGATTGAAACTCTTCAAAATTGTTGAATATGGTTGAAATATGATATGTTTTGTATTCAATCTAAAAATGGGTTCCTATTTGATATGCTGGAGATGTGGATCTATACCAGGCCATTTGACAGGTGTGAAAAAAGTCATTTTATATTAAAAAAAAACTGATGGTGTGGCAATGTTTTCTTTATAAATTTCACTTGATTATGATTAAAAAGTAATAAAAAAAAAATTTACCTACTAAAACCATCTATTTCTATGAAAAACAGCATATAAAGGGCACATCACTATGGCAACATGCAATAAACACTTTTGACTTTTCACATAAATGCCCATTGATTTGAATATGCTACTTATATGCAGAATAGTCCATTAGTTTCAAATATATAATTTATCTTTAAAAAATTATGGGACATTAGTGCAAAGTCTTAATATAACCGTTTGAAATTTGCCTCTTTTCTTACTTTCAATAAAAGTAAGAGTTATCTTTCTTGCAAAGTTATCTCCCTTCATATAACTCTCCATTGATTGACAGATGCAAAAAGTAAACAACAATGTGAAGTCTGAATCATGTCTTGCAATTTTTCCAAATCAGGAACAGAAGATTGTTCTGGCAATCTATTTCAAGTATCTTCACTATCATCAAAGAATCAGGCAATCATTTTGACCGAATCTGGCTTGATTTCTGGCCCAATTACATCCAATTTTTCCATCTGTAACCATCATTTCAACTTTATCATCAATCAAAATAGACTTCGTTGTAAACAAAAAACGTGTGCCATACCGGAAATTCTTTCGAACCACAGCAAAGAGAATAAAATATTTGGTGGATGGTTTGGGGTGAAGGCAGACCGAAACATATGTTTAGAGAAGGTCCTTGAAGTTCATGCAAAAACAGGAGTTATTGTTCCAGTTGGCACCCGTAAGTATGATAACAACCTACAAAATAAGTCAGTGTTCTACATGTAAACATACATCTGTACTGTACCAAAATAACTGTATAATATTAAAGGCACCATATGCTGCCCCTGAAACACTCAAGTATTTTAGCTTCTAACTTGTGTTCATTGTGTACATGTATAACATACAGGCAGAGCTCTGACATGACAAAGTCTGAAAAGACAATAAGCAAGAGTCACCTCTCTTTTTCATTAATATTTTTGGACTTGTTGATGACTAGGTGAAACATACAGAATACCTAAATCACCATGTGGTTATATAAATAGACTTTGTTTAAGTCCTAGATTGTAAAAAACCAGGTCCACTTCAAAAAGCATGCATCAATATTTGCAGCTTCTGCTCCTTAATGAACTAGCCAAAATATTGTTCCCTTAATCATTGTTAATAGGCTATTATCTGTAAAAATTATATCAATCAACATAAAAATAAGAAGGTCAGAAATACAGTTGTTTAAAACTATGTGTAAATTATGCTATTGATATCCTTAAAACTAAAAAAATCAATATCTTACTCGCATCAACATGTTTCCTCCAGGCTAATGAAATGGTGTGATTGTCCTAGAATATCTTGCTAAAAACCCTGAGATAGTAGAAGGCATCCCTTTGTGGTAATTACAGAAAAAAAGATGCCTGTAAATATATTTTTAAAAATATTGGAAATTTGAAAAAGACTTGATAAGAGTCCAAAATGGATTTTGTGTATTTGACAAATTTAGACTTAAACAAGTCTACAAAAATAGAGCTTTGACTGACATGTGCATGGGGTCCTACATGTACTAAAAAGTGCCCAAGGAAAGAAAATATCGAAAAAGCACCCAAAGAGAATAAAACACTCGAGGAGTGATAAAAATGAGTAGTAAAAATTGCCTGAGATTAAATAAAACTGTATCAAGCACCCAGGAGGATATATGCATAAATCTGTATATTTATCAATAGACATGAACAAATACATGGAAGAAAAATAAAACCAACAGTTGATGATTTTTTAATGATTTTGAGAGAAAAAAAACTTTAAAATTATTTTAACTGATACATACACATATTGTGTTATCTCTGTTTCCATTGTTTCTGGCAGGGGTGAGCAGCTGAAAAATTGAGAGCCCACCTATTCATATATTGCTACCTGTAAAATTTATAACCTATTCATATACTAAAGTTGATAAATCTCTCCTATTTATGTTTTCCTATATTAACTGGGGCCTGGGTGGCCGAGTGGTCGAGGTAGTGGATTTAAATTACCTGTACAGATCACTGTATCCTATCACCTATACGGCATGAGTTCGCCCCTGGGTTTGTACCATAAAAAAACGGGTTGCCTTAACTTGCATCACACGTGATAAGGTTTGTCAGTTACCTGCCCAAGGTTGGTGGTTCTCTCCGGGTACTCGGGCTTCCTCCACCAGTAAAACTGACTGCCACGATATGACTGAAATATTGTTGAAAGTGGCGTTAAACCCCAATCAATCAAACAATAAAACAAACAATATTTTACTATTTTCAGAAATATGCAATTTTTGGCAAAAAAATATATTTTTCCCCAAAAATTACTAAAATATTGCAAAAATAATTAAACATTATTATCTATATTATCACTATAATTGAAATTAATGTAATTTCTCATTTATTTTAATCATGCGACATGTTTATCAGTTTTTATTGATTATTTCTAGAAATATGTGATTTTCCGTTAAAAAATGCATCTTTTACCCCCAAAATTACTTAAATGTTAGAAATATGGTTAAAACTTATTTATATAAACAATTTTATTGAAATAAGTGTTATTTTATGTTTGTTTGAATTATATGGCTTTGTTTTTAGTTTTCTATTGATTAATTCAGGAAATATGTGATTTTTCGTAAAACAATGCACTTTTTACCACAAAAATTACTCTCATGCTATAAATATGACTTAAAACCTTACTAATTTGAACAGATGAATTTATATAAATGTTATTTGTTGTTCATTTGAATTTGAAGGCATTGTTTTTATTGTTTATTGATTGTTTCCAGAAATACATGATTTTTCATTATTTTTTACATTTTGCCCCCAAAATAGTCAAAATTCAGAAAAAAATGAATAAAAATTGCATTTTGTACAAAAATAAAGCTTGTTTTAGTACAATATCACCAAAAAACTAGTTTTTAAGAGAGGGCCAAAATTGCCCCTTCGTGAACCTACTCCTTTGAATAAAATATAATTTCATATTTATCTCTAAGAAACCGAGCTAATTATAAACAAGTGTGGACACAAATGTCTCGCCTGTATAACATGCAGCTTTGACCCTATAAATGTGTGACCAAAATGATGTCACACCGAAAATACATTTAGTTTACAAATCTACAGTATGGAAAAAACACCATAATCATTGACAGATGGATCAACTGATCTTATATGGGAAAGATACAACCCCAATAAAGCGAGCAAAGACGTAGAAGTTGTGTTATCCGCTTTAAGGTCTTATCACAGCTATTTTGACTGCGTCATGGATTTTGTATGCAATCTCTTCAAACAAGTTTCCATTCTAAGCGAGAATCTCACAAGATTACGCCATATTTACTTGAGATTTTGGGCACTTTTTTGGCATTTTTACCACATTTCTATTATAAAGTACCTATCAATTATCAATGACAAAGAGATCAGGGACATATGATGTGTACCCCTAAGAAAAACATGTAAAATAAAGAAAGAAAAAAAAGCGAATAGAAAAGACAGGAGTCAAGATAGTCTTTGCTAGGTACAGATAATTAGTTGGGGTAGGTTTAAACCAGTTGATGGGTCTTCCCATTACATGCATCTATCCTGACTGTCTGGAAAGATTGGGATCCATTGAAACAATTTCAAACATATGTTCATACAAGTAGTCATGTAACAGGCAAACTTTAAATAATTAATATCAGTGGACAAGCTAGAGACTCACAGACACCTGCAATAGCTTTGTTTGGACAAAAATATTGTAGCCAAATTCATTCCAAAACAATTCCAAGTGGAATTCCTAAAAGATTCAATATTTGTGGCCATCATGGTTGTATTGAATATATCTTAACAAAGGGAACCATCTAATGACCATTCCACCATTCTACAAATCAAATTCATTTAAAAAATGATAAACCTCATGTTGAATCCAGTGTTAAATTCTGACTAGCAAAGTCGACCAGATTGGGTGACGTCTGGCAAAACTGAACACAAAATTTGCGGTTGTATTAGGGTATGATGCTTTCATCATCGGTGGTGTTAGTTTTTTGAAAGCTCTATATCTCTGAAAGTATTAATGATAATATGACCAAAGTTAGTGTGCTTTTAGTTCGTGATATGAAATTATCGACAAACCATATGACCTTGGTCCTTGACCTACTTTGCATGGTTCAGTGACTCTTAAAGCTCCACATTCAAGTTTTAATGCTTAGGTCAGTCTCTCAATAACTATATATGATACCTCAGCAATATTGGGTATGCTTATGCATCATTAGGAGTACATGTCAGTCTGACAAATGTCTTTTGTCCTTGACCTCAATTTCACAATCCATTGACTTTAAGGGTCAAGTTTTCATGCTTAGGTCTATTTTTCATTTACTATAAGTGGTAGGTCAACAATATTGGGTGTGCTTATTGATTATTAGGAGTACATGTCAGTCTGCCACAT
>JAULBM010043247.1:0-10738 GCA_032357055.1 Geukensia granosissima | reverse complement strand
CTATGATTAGATGTCAAAACGACCGGAATTGAAATTCACATTTCCAGTTTCATTTCGGCCACTTATCAGATTAGATTTGCCGTTAATCGCAAAACCCCGAAGAAAATCTAAAATAATCCTACACTCAGCAAAAAAGTCCTGAAATTTGGGCTTAACTAAACTGTTTACTAAGTTTTATTTATTCTATATACCCGAAAAAAAGTTAAGCACCATCGTGTTTTTTTCAAGTGATTCAGATTCGACGTTCTTGTGACTGATATTGAATTACCATTCAATCTGAACGTTTTTATCAAATGAAATTATGTATTTATGGGCACAATAAAACAAGATTATTACCGTAAAATAATAATTTTTAATTTACATATCATGACATCAAAATATGGACAGTTTTCACACTTAAAATTATCTTTGATAAGTATTGCAAATAAAAGCTGAAAACGTCATTGAATTGTCATTACAAAATGTCAATACAAATTGATAATTAGTCATTGTAATGTCAATATCGGATATATTCACCGTTTGCCTGGATAACTGCTGCTACCCTGCGCCGCATACTGCCAGTTAGACGTCTGATTTGTTGGAGCGTTATCTGTCGCCATTCTTGGTGCAAGTGAGCTTCAAACTATTGATTTGTTGAAGCGTTATCTGTCGCAATTCTCGGTGCAAGTGAGCTTCTAACTGTTGCAATGTCTGTGGAGGAGGCTCTAACGCCTGCATTCGCCTACCCAATTGGTCCAACAGATGCTCTATAGGGTTAAGATCTGGACTTCTTGCTGGCCAATGAAGAGTGTTGACGGATTCATTCTCTTAATGAGCCTTTACTGCCCTAGAGCGATGAGGTCTATTGTTGTCATCCATGAATAAAGGTCTTGACGCCAACGTGCGGTTGTTAAAATGAGACACAACTACGGGTATAAGCACATCCCTGGCGTACTTTTCGCCAGTAAGGTTGCCATTGATTAGTAACAAATCCAGCTCTCAATCATGTAAGACACAGACCCATACCATAACTGAGCCCTAACCAAAAGGCACTGTTGGAACAATGTTTGTTGGATTGATGGTGGTTACGATCCATCTGACATCAATAACGTGGAGTAAAAATCTACTCTCGTCTGACTTGTGTATTCGTCAGTAGAATTGACGGTTCCAGTTCTGCCTTGCTCTGCACCAGGCCAACCTCTCCAAGCGATGGCGTATCGTCAAGTGTCGGCCGTTTTATGACTCCCATTGACTTCAGTCCCGCATATTTTAAACGATTTCTTACTGTTCTGGTTGACAGATTACGACCAGGTAACTACTGCCTTTTATACGGCTGCTTGTTGCAAAAGGATTTCGTCTGACATATCTTCCAAGGCTTCTATCAGCGCTGTTACAGAAGGTCGACCAGATCGAAGACGGTCCTGAACATTCTGGATGGCAACATGTTTTTGACCAAACAGCTGATCACTGTATAATGATAGCCAAGCTGTCTATTCATCGCCTTGTAGGACATACCAGCGGAAATCATGTCAATAATTTGCCATTTCTGATATCCTTGTTTTTGCTATTCTTACTTAAAATGATTTGCATTCGGAACTTAAATATGGATTTGATGCACGAGAAAATAGTGCATATTGGACGTGAGGAAGGGAGAAAGTTGCACGTGGGGAAAAACGCGCCTAATTTAAAGGCACACCTGAACGCTCACATCTTTTCAATTATGTTTTAAATTATGAACATTGCTCAACAGCATGGAAATTAAAACTGATTTTCAATAACCTATCCTGAAAAACATTCGGCCTGCTTAATTTTTTCCAGGTATATTACTTCAAGTTTTTGTGACCTGAGTCTTCTGTTATCAAAAATAAGATTAAATAAATTTAGCACAAAGCATTATTACCTTCCTCTCCCTCGTTCAAATGTTATATTCAGGGCCGTACCCTAAATATTGACTAGTGGACTTGAATAAACAATCATTTACTTTTTCAGCAATATTCATATAGAATGAAGCGAAAAAACTATTAATTAAAGATTCACTTAGGCAACATAAACGTAATAGTCACTTAAGTCGGAAAATACGGCCACAGTTGAATTTCGGCAAGATCTGGCAAGACGAAAACAAGCTGCCGATGCTAGTTTTAACAAATTTGGCAAGCATGTGCTTCATTGGTAACAAAGAAAGCAAAAAATCCTCTATGGAACCAAATAGAGAGATCGCAGGTCAAGACCACCGATACGCAAGCCCGTATTAATACCCGGACCCTATGGTTTTTTCAAAGGAGTCCACACTAAGTTCTAAACTGGTACCAGTTTAAGAACCGGCCTCTCCGGTAAACGAGAGATGGCCAAAACTAATCTCCTGCGATATCGCAAGAAAATATTTTAAAATATGAGCAAACGTACAATATGGAGATCATGACCCACATGACCCACTTTCCTCTTGCCAGATCCCGCCAAATGAGTGTGTCAATACACACTCAACCCCAAAACAAGCGGAAGATCAAGTCCCCTCCGGCTTTTGCCCACAGTTTAGCTTTCAACTGGAGAAATGTTAGAACGAGCTGTCAAAAAGGTTTCCAGCGCCCCTTGAGTTGTGTTGAGATAAGCACGCAGACCAGCATCCGACAAGTGAGTTCCATCATAACTGTATAAAACAAATTTCTCTTGCCGAATGTTTCCGTGTCTAATAACATACCCTCCGATACTTAAGACAAGATATTTGACAGCGAGATTAACCCGTTTCCGAGTCCTTTCAACGGTTTTTTCTGCCATTGCCATGTGCCAGTGTTGTAAAATTTCACTCCATACTATCTTGGTTGATGGAAGTAACACATTGAGACGTAGCAAATCAATCTCAAAATTAAGAATCAAATTTGTTCCACTACGTGACCCAAGATCATTTGATCCCAGCTGAATAACAATAAAATCCGGAGGGGGCTGATCATCTAAAAGCTTCTCGATTGTAGGAATAAAATCTACCCAAAGCATACCTCTCTTCCCAAACCAAGACAGCGTAACGCCCATTTCCTGCAAATTAAGTCCCCTGTCTTGTACTGGCACTTCTGTTTGCCCAATAAACATGTGAAGATCCTATAAACCAAATTCGACGAGAACCTATATAAAAAGAATAATGAATAATATTTCCATTTATGTTTTTTATCGTATATAAGTCATATACACACTTGAATTCCAACGACCCCATTGTCTATAATGTCATCATTGATCCCAAGACGCTTTGCCTCTGATGCACCTCCGATGCGGAACGAATGAGGTTTGAATTGACCTGAGATTTCACAAAATGATAATGGCGTCAAATTGGTAACGAGTTAGTCGCGTATCATCAAAATGAACATAAAGTGGCGTCAAATTGGTAACGAGTTAGTCGCGAATCATCAAAATGAATATAAAGTTGAGATTCGACTGAGAGCTATCTTATGCTGAAATAATTTTCACTAATCTTACAGGCCAAATGATTGTGTTTGTTTGCTGACAAATAATAAGTGTTGTTGAAGTACCAGTCTGGTCTGTTTTAGAGCTACCTGTTTTCAAATGTAGTTCATCTTCCATGTCATTATTTTGTAATGAAATGTCATAAAAGTTAATAACATGATAACCGGGGATACCTTTGCTCTCTGAGGTAAACTCTCCTACACGCAAAAGACCGAAAAATGCCAAACAAAATGCGAAAGCAAACAAATGGTTTCATAGCTAGATTGACAAATATGTGAAAGTGCACAAATCAACTTTTTTACCAACCTAAAGAAATTGGCATCCGCAAATCCCTATTTATGGGTTTTCTCTGTTTCATTCCTTCAATTAGTTTGTTTACAAAAATCATTTAGTATGATCTTCCATAGCATGTAGTTTATGAACACGGCTTATGCCAGAAATTTATTTATTGACTGTGGAGGCCGAATTTGATTCATAAGTAAGGTATGCTATGTATTGAATTATATCAAGAACAGGTACGTGCCATATATCAGGAGGATCATATAGCAAACGAAAATTTTAAAGAGATTCTACAGCGGACAGGTAAGTTTTCCATGTATTTGAAGCCAATGATGATTTGATTAAAAATTTACTTCAGAGTCCAAAGCTTGGAATAGCTGCTGGTTGTTGGTCTGCTGTTTGGAATAACCGCCTGAAACGCTGCCAATCACAACGAGACAATGAATCAGCTATCAAATTTAATTTACCTTGTATAAGAACTGATTTTATCATAATATTTTGTGTAAGAGTTGATAAAACAAGACTTCTAATAAGGGACATATAACTCGCTCAGACTTTAACGACTTTTTATTGATGATAGTGATCACTGCTTGATTATCACTATTGAAAATAATTTTCTTATTTTTTAGATATGAATATCAGATAAAATCCCTATTTTTTTATTTAGTCCTCTGGCCAGCAAGGGTGGGCCCATTTACTTTGGAAGAAAATTCCAAAACCCCTTTTTTCACCCAGTGCACTTGATCGCCTCATTAGAAGTCCATAAACTGTCTAGCATAACTGTTACACCATTGCATTGTGACAAAAACGAAATCCATACCCTAATATCTTCCTTCATTGCATTTGAACCCCCAATTTTATGATGGGGTTTGCTTGCTTTACAGCATCGATCAACCGTCTGCAAAAGGTTCTACCAGGTGCCACTACCTGACATGCAAAATTTAATAGCCCAATTAGTTACTGTAACTCGCGGAGGGTGATTTTCTTAAGACTGATACAAGACTCGAGACGATTTTCAATTTCTCCAAGTTTCTCAGATGGGAGACTCAATTCCATTTTTTGTGAGTCAAACTCGATTCCTAGAAATGTAAGAATTTCAGTTGGTTCAACCGTTTTGTCCTCAGCCAAAGGAACCCCCCCCCCCAAGAACTATACACACTTGTCTAAAACATGAAAGAGTTTTTTACACTGTGGTGTATTTGCCTCGCCGCCAAATAAAAAATCGTCTAGATAATGTTGTATACAACGATTTTCGCTACGGATTTCAGTTTTCCAGTGAAGTGCTGAAGAAAACTTTTCAAATATAGAACAGCTAACCGAGGCTCCAATCGGAGGGCACTTGTCAAAATAAAATTTGTTTTGAAATGTGAAACCCAATTGGTCAAAGTCTGGAAAACATAAATTAATCTAAAAGCACTTTTTACTTCAGCTTTTGCAAGTTGTCCATTCCGTGCTATACGTTTTACTAATTTGACAGCATCGTCTATGCTTGAATACACAAATGAGCAAAATTCCGTCAGTAAAATCTTTAACGGAATTATTTACAGGGTGTGACAAATTATGTATCAAGCGAAAATCCCCGTCATTTATTTGGTATCAATGAAATAGGAGAAACTCGAAATGTAGGAAAGAGGGGTCAACAAAAAGATCAGCAATTCGACCCATACGGATCTCTTTATTAATTTTATTAAGAACTATATCTGGGTTCTGAAGAACGGATCGCGAATTTTTAGCTCTGACAGGCAAACGCGATCAAGATTACTGAAGCTGAAAACCATATTTTAAACCTTTTATCAGCTCAGGAGCAACGTCTTGTAGTGGATATTTTGACAAAGATTTCAGCACCTCACTTATGCAAATAGGAGAATGAGCAAGTGAATATAATTGAAAATCAGAACTTGAATTCTTAGGCCCGACATTGTGTTTCTTTGGTGGGAGCAGAAACAGTTTGAACACTTGTGTGCAAATCTACAGTTTCTCCAAAATTTACAGTTCCGTTTATTGAACCCATGGCATGTGAATGTTCTATGATTTCCTGGTACTGGACCCCCTTGAAATCCTCTGTTTACTGTCTGAAATGGAGTCCTTTTATGAAATGTATGACCTGGCTCAGATTTGTTGGCATTTTGACTAGACATATTTTTATTCTCATTGGTAGCAACGTAAAGACGCCATAATTCCCTGTCTATATCCCCCATGAGGTGAAGGGGAACCATGTTTTGCGTAACCTAAACTGCTTATTATAAGCAACCCACTCTGTACCTACACCTCTCTCTGCAGCTAGACGGACATTAGTCGGACATTATACATATATTTTAAATACTCCTGACCTTTATTCGGCCATTTTTCCAACATAGCCCCCACATAATCATAAATGCAGAAGTCCATACATGTATCTTCTTAATTTGAAACGACTTCTGCGGAACAACGGACATAGAGATCATAGAGATGCAAAATGCCGTATTCATCGTCAATAATTAGATTCATTTTTGTTCAGACTCAAAGGCCTTCGTCGAATTTTTAAGGATTATGGTGACTTTTGGTACTTATGATGTAAATATATCTTACTGTGTAAAATTTCCAAAATATAATTTTATTGTTTCTCCATTTTTAAAATAATTGGACACTGTTTCTTTGAGTATTAGTTTATCCTAGGATTAAAATTTGTTTTACAACTTATTAAAACACTACACATGAATGAACAAAAATTAGCAAAATAGTAATAATTATCATATACTCTTGCTCATGAATATGGAATATTTTTGTTTTAGATCTGTCACCAGAAATAAGTATGGCTAGACCTTGAAAAGCAAAATTCTTATAAGAAAAAGGCAGGTAAGGTTTGCAGGATGACATGAGGATAGTATAAATGTTAAAATTGGATGAAATAAAACATTTGAAAGTATTTTATCCGGAAAATTATTTCACAAAAAATGTAGGTTTCAGAACTCAAAAAACGAGCCATCGGAAAAAATCTTAAATCGGACACTTTTTTAGCTTGGAGTAAAATAATGAGATTTTCGTAAAGATTTTTGGCATTCTGGCTTATAGTCTCCAAAGTTGAAATTTTGCCTCAGAAAATATCAATTTTCCATATTTATGACCAAGTGTATAAAATTGAAAGATATGCAATTATTAACAAATTTTGTATACACCTGGTTCAGTTTTCCTGATGTTAAGTAGCATTGATTAATCCCGGTAATTTAATTTTTACATCATATGTTGACAAAATTTATCTGTAATCACAAAAAAACAAAAACAAATAAATTTGTAATAATGGTCATAATAGATTTTCTATTACTGAATATGTTAAACACAAGTATACGATTATTTATGGACGTTTTAGACATGATGTGGAAGAAAACGTTGTTTTATAATTTTCGTTTGCCTATTTCTACTTGACATACGACAGATTTGTTCAAAAGAGGTAATTTTTAACTAAAAGTATGGTAGGTAAAATGACGTTATTGAAATTCATAGTTTCTGCGTTCGTTTATTATTAGTACAACGTATTTTATTCTATTTTATTTGAGTGGAATAACATTCAAAATTAACATCTAAACTAAAAAAATAAAAGAAAAAAGAAATTTGTGAAGTAGATCAATCGACATCTCCACAAAACAATCTTAAGGCCTAAAAGATCGAAGGTCTTCTGTCTCTTGTTGGCACTATAAAGTTGCTGACTTCAACGACTAACTGGTAAACTTCCGAGCACGGAATTCATATCTCAGGCTTCTCAAGACAAAATATTTTGTAACCCTAACACGGATTTAGATCAGATATAGAGAAAAGTTATCGTTGTTGTCAGATTATTAAAATTGAATAACAGGTTAAGGAGCGGGTTAAGTACTCACAAACATGTTTAGCCCGACCACAAACTTAATGTGCCTGTCCAAGGCCAGGAACCTGTATTCCAGTGTATGTCGTTTTAAGTTTTAAATCTCTGTAATTACGTCTTTAATTGCACCTCTGAAAAAACTTTTCTGTCATCGGGAATGGCATCCTGGGCATTCTTTGATAGCTGCGTGCATAGTTTAGAGAGATATCATTATTTTGCATATATTTTAAGTACTCCATTGTTGTTAAGATGCTTTCTATTTAGTTAAGCTACACCCTTGTATGTTTTTGACAGTATAAATGTCTTAAACAACTTTGTTTACTATGATTTTGCATTTGGTTTCAAAGTGGGGGAAGGTTTGGTTCCAGCAAAACATGTTTAATTCCACCACAAGTCAGGAGTCGAGGTCATTGTTTTGTATTTGTTTTTAACGTTGTTTTTTTTTATTTAGATGTATAATACTGAGAAAAGATTTGCATAATTTTTGGATAGAAAATTTTATCTATTTTGGGGCAATCCAGAGCTTGCAACATGGAGTGGGAATCAAACTTTGTCTAAGACCTTGTGGTGACCTCTAGATTCGACACTTGTCCTGCGTTTTGTACGGAGATGGTGTTTAATCCAAGATATTTCCTTTTGTTCATTTAATTGCCTTCTGACAAGCTCTAAATTGAATTGTACCACTATATCAAACCCAAAATGACGCGCCAAATATCTTGATATTATAAGGTATATTAGCGTTAAAAACAGTTTTGTTAATCCATCTTTTATGAGCCACGACCTCTGTTTGGACACAGGAGCGGAAATTGAGTGAAATAGTGGTGATCTTGTTTTGTTGGTTACATGATTAGTTTTTAAGTAGACAATTAGACAGAAAAGTAAAATAAGAATAGCCAAAGAGACTCCTTTAAACAATTCAAGAATGGATGTAAAATGCATTCAAAAACTCCTCGTTCGTTGAGATAAGTACCTGAACAATTATATTATTTTTATGCTATACACACAAGAAGGATGTACAAATGTACACCGAAAAACAACCCATTTACAATGTATATATTCATACTATTTCACGACTTCCGTCAAAATTAAACACTTACAAATCAAAGGCTCCCTTTTAAAAATGGGGTAAGGGTCTATGTCCCAAGCATCTGTTGTCAGAAAAAGTTTGTTTGCATGGAATCTACTGATTTTAAACATATCGTTAATAAATAACTTTATTTATTTCCAAAAACCCAGCTAACATTCTATCATAATCTAGAACAGAATCCACATTTATCAGTGTTGTACCATTTTAATTTAATTTCAATAAAATTCTAAGCCATAACAGTCTTCACGATAAACTTTTTGATCCACAGGCCCGAGTGACTATTTTGATAATTTTTAACATAGATATTACTGGCCTGTATGTGGAATTTTTACAGGCCCACCTCCAATTTCACAAGCCTCTGGCTTCGGACTACTGCTTTATTGTGAAGACTGCCATAATAATGTTTTGAAGAAACTCTGAAACTGCAAGCACAGAAATGTAAGTTCTCCTTCTGCTTACAGACGGTTACGGAAGTTCTTCACACTTAAGCAGGTAAGTAGACATATTTTTATATTTTTGTGAGAAAAATGAATTGAGCAGAGAAAATTTTAGTTAAACTTTTGTTAACAACAGTTAAATACGCCTATACAACATAAATTGATTTTATTTCACGTTAAATTACTTTAATAGCATTTATAACGCTACGTAAAATTATATTTCATGTGCATTCAAATTGTAAACTGTATTTAAGTGGATTGTATCTTTACTTATTAATAAGTAAAATTAATTACTTGAGTAGAATTATTTTGTTAACACCAATTTATCTATAACGTTCCCTCTTGTTTTGTTTATAGAGACCGTTCAATATTTTCAGAATGCTGGGCGGGTGTAATTGTATACTGGGTATATAGTTTTCTTAAATGATCAAACAGATGGGCATCAAGTTTAAATAGAATTGTTTACTAGGTGCGTATGAACTTTTTTCAAGACATTAAAAAAGATAAATAAAAACAGCCACACACAGAGAACAGAGTAAAATTAAACGTTTTCAGTATGCTGTCCAAAATTCATGTAGATCAACTTGCATGTAGCCTTTTAAGATACATTGTATATTAGTAAATGTGTTAATGTATAAATTCGTCAGCAAATAGGACTGGTGAGAATTGCATTAGGAAAGATATTTTTGTTTTAAATTGTGTTAGGACATCAATTTTGACTGATAAAATCCATAGGACACAACTACTTAGAACTTATGTTTATACTAATTTTTAAAACACAAACTATTATATACGAATAAGATGTACTACATGTATCAGATTTGTCCAGATTTTTCGTGAATTTCATTGAAATACAACAAAACTTGGCTAGTAGTAAGAAAATATGTATTCAGCAGAAATACAGCACATTAATGATGTATGAGATAAAATTAAAGAATAGTTTTAGTTTTAAACATTGTATTGACCTTTATATCGATAAGGTATGTTGTCATATTTTAAGACAAATATTCACATTTTATATGCTTTTTTTTTTATATTGAAATAAAAAGAATTGGCTTGTAATAAGAAAAATACATATTGAGCATATAAGATATTATCAGTGATATCTGAGATAGAATAAAAATGATTTCAGTTATTATAAATATTGCGTTGCAGGTATTGCCTGATATACCGATAAGGAATTTTTAACTGATCAGTCAAATCTTCAAATAAAATAAAATGAAAATTGACAAGCAATAAGAAAAACATATATTGACAATATATACTTATTATAATTGATATCTGAAAAGAACAAAAGTATGGTTTTAGTTTTTATATATTGCTTTGCAAGTGTTGTGTGACAGTACGGCCTACCTGAGTTGTCTTCAGGTAGATATATATTCAGTTTAAATCGACTGGGCAAGAGAAATATTTCTTTAACTCAATCGGTAGCGAGGCTGGTTGGTAACATAGAGGTCACTCGAATAAATTGCTGGCATCGTCCGATTAATTAGATTTTGGGTGGACACACAAAAACACATCTTCACCCATTTTATATTAATTCCAGACAAAGATGAAGTCACAAACACAGATACAGTATTAATCAAAGGGAAACAACCCACATTCAACGCTCATTCAAAAACTACACGACCATGCATTCAAAATACAGGCATATACATTCCGCCCAAC
>JAULBM010043236.1:0-10738 GCA_032357055.1 Geukensia granosissima | reverse complement strand
CAATCGCATTATTAAACTGCTTTTCAGGTACACTGATCTTCCATATGTATTGATCTTAGAAGCACACTGACTGAGTTAAAGGCCATTTGTTTAGAAGTCTATGTAATTTGCAGTTTTTGCATTTTTTATAACATCATCACGATATTCATTTATTCATAATGGTAATAATGTTATATTGTTGTTCCGTGACTAGTTCCGTCGAGACAACGCACAAACTGTCATTCAATACGTTGATGTTCTTGTTAATACGTCAATTGAAACAAACACAGCAAACGTTTGGTTCCTATTGATGTTTGATATCAAAATTAACTGGTTATTGAGATCTGCAAACCGGTTTCTACGCTGTAGCGAACAATTCAATAGAGAAGCCATATGTAGGGCAATAACATATTAGAGATTCAAGCTGGTTATGTAAAGGTATTTATAATCTTATGACCCTGATTGTAATTGGTTGCAAATTTATTAGAAGGACGCAGAGATTAGCCCAATTGTTCTGGTTTCGATAGGGTGGATATCTTAAAATAAAAGACAAACATGACGACTTGACATTTCTGTAATAAAATCATCCGTAGCAAGTCCATAATAAACTGTTTTTGAGATTCAAAATTTTAAAACATTCCGTCAGCAGCGGGAGTTCGCAGTTCAACACTCATACACTATTTAGTGCTCTTGTCCTAACCGGGACTCTCATAAAACGTGTTGCACATCATAACATTTCCCTAGCGACAATGGCAAATAATTTAGAATTATTAAAACTAGGATAACAGGAATTTAATTGTGAAGAGGACCAGTTTAGTTCAAATATAAAGTGCAGCAGATATAAATCCCATTTAAGAAGATTAAAGTTGTACCCATCTCGCTTTTTGTTAGAAACCGTAAACATTTTTATCACACAGTTTTTTTTCTATCTACACTATAAAACTAATACCCAAATTACTTATAATAAGTAAGTTACTCGGTGTAAATATGTTTGAGGAAACTTACGAATATATATTGCAAAAAACAGCTTTAAGCTTACATCGATCCGTTTTCTATGTATTCTTATTTATTAGTATTCCTTATTAGGACTTTTGATTGTTCATGAAGCATAGGCAATTGACAAATTTTCCCGACATCTGTTTTGGGCAATTTTTCTATGGTCTCCATATTGGTACAGTTGCTTTCAGTTTTGCTTCAGTATCCTTTCTCCATTGCGCCGTTTTGCTCTTACCCTATGGAATATATTTAAACAACTGCCTGATGATGCTACCTATTCCTATTTCCATTTTTCATTTTCAATTTTCAGTATTTGTTATTTTCGTCTTTGTTACAGACTTTATCTGTCCTTTTATTGTTTATTATCCTCCTCGAGTTCTGTTGGTTAAACTTCGGACTTCGGTGATCAAAGACTGTTTCTGATGAAGTTTGACTTATTGGTAGAGCGGGAACAAGATAAGCAATTTTGTTGAAATCTATGGGTTTTCAATAGACATTTGAAAATCACTGTATTCTTGTTTTATAAAAGCTCGCTATGCATTGAATTGGTAGCAGCCCACCAGTTGCATCAGCAGTTTGCTATCGTTTAACATCCAGGGAAAACTAAAACAAAAATATAATATCATTTTGCATGGTAAATTATTTGAATCGTGTTTTATGTTAGACAATATAATAGCAGATATTTTAGTGCTTGATTTCAAAAATCTTATGTTAAATGCATCTGAAAGTAATACCTTTAAGCCCATCGGATTCTACAAATGAGGTTATTTCATAAAATAAATAGGCCATTTCATTCCGTCTGAGTCATTTCAACGTGTACAATTTAATGTAAATATTTCAAGGTTTATGTACATGTAACAAATAGCATAAGATCAAGGTTAACTCCAGAAAAGACTTTGTCGTCACGCAATTCTACGTAGACACTGACCTTAATAAATAAGGCGCACATATTGGCTATGTGAAAATTTCCTGGCGAATTGAAAAACAACAAATATTCGATAACATTTCAAAAAGATTATATATTTAACAAAACTTTTATAAATGTTGAGACAGGAAAGTAAACAGATAACTATAATTGAATGGACGACAAAAATCAAAAATCACAAATATCTCTTGTGTGTTTTTTATAATAAATACAAAGCATTTAAAAACCAAAAAGTGACAGTTAAGGAAATGTATTGGCTTCACTTTAGGTCTGCTGTGCATCTAACCAATATATATTACCTGAAAATATCATCGTTGTCTTTCCATATTTATTACGATTCTTTCACAACCATGCATATATAACCATAAGAATTTGTTGTATGTTTAAAGTGAAATTCCCAAAAATTGAATAATTATATAACAAATGTATGAATTGCCTTAATTAGTGCATGTGCAAATACAGCTCTTTCATTACTTCAAGTTTGGATAATATAAAATCTAACCGCAATATAACTTCTCTAAAAAAACACAAAACGACCTGACATTTTGCATACTGCTTATACTCATTGCAATGCATGCATTTAGCTGAAAATTTCCAACGATACCTAGTTTCCGCTGGATTTAACCAATATCGAATCGTTTGGATTAAAGTACTTCGGTTTGAAATGTTTGAATCGCGGCTTTACATTGTTTTGGTTACAATGCTACTTATTAGAGGATACTCATTAAAATGTACATATAGCACATAAAAATTTACCACATTCATTTAAATTGGTAAACCTGTATTTTATTTCTCAATTACAAGATTCACAACATACATGCTAATTCAAAAATGTGAACTTCTCTTTTTGCACCAATTTGAAATCGTGGTTGAAATAAATATTAATATGTTGTTTCAACATTTTTCAGTATATATCTATCACAAGTTTTACAAACATTTAAATCGATTTGATCGTGTGTTTATTGCTGTGTTGTCACACCACTGTCCCAGGTTAAGGGAGGGTTGAGTGCTTACAAAATGGTTTAAACCCAACGCATACTTAATGTGTCTGTCCCAAGCCAGGAACCTGCAGTCCAGTGGTTGTCAATGTTTACTTAGTTATTGGTATTCGTTCACCGTTTTTTTTCAATAGATTAGGTCGATTGTCGTGCTTTATGAATAGTTTTACATTTTGTATTTGGGAGCCTTTTACAGCTTCCGTTTTGTAATGGACTCCGGTTCATTAAGGACCTGTAGACGTATAATTTCGTGTCAGATAAAGGATGGCTGTCTCATGGAAAATCATGCCACATCTCCTATTTTTATATTTAAATACTTTGCTGCATTGTTTTGGTCTAACCAATGAATCAGAGCAGAAAGGAATAATTTCATGTCAAATTGCAAATTAGATGCAAGGACAATTAAGTGTATAGTAACACATCAATATTTCAAAAATCTAACAGTTTGAGAATAGCATTTACAAGATATCAGTATTTGAATAAAAAAAGACAAAATCCCAAAAGATTAATCCATGAAAATTCACAAATATATAATTCAGTTGTTCCTAAAGCGAAAAAATGAAAATAAAATCAATAGTTTGTTTAAGTACCATTTCAGATAATGTATTTTGCATGATTAATGTCGTACCTTCAGAAAAATTAAGGTATTCCAGTATGCAAACATCATTTATGTTTAAAATTTCTAAAATTATCCAATTTTTCTTCATCTCCCAACGCAGTGCAAATTAATTTTATCGATGACCATTTCTAATGAAAAAACGTCTATTAAATAAGAAATAATTTAGAGCGAATACGAACCTTAAGCATCTCAGGAGCTTTTGAACACGTCCTGATCAGAGGTAAATACATGTATATTAGGTTATAAAAGGAAAATAGCATATGAACAGTGAGATGAGCTCAGATGGTTTATTCTCTATCTATTAACCATTGTATTTGCCATTACTTTGTTTTAAATTGGCCAAATGGTACAAAACAAATAGACCTTATAGCGAACTTCCCTTTGAGCTTAATGTTCTAAAATCTAATTGGTTGTTGCATATAGCATTATTGCTTGGAACTGTTACTGATATTAGTTCTAGCCAATGCAACTGTTAAAGAAAACAGGTTGAAAATTATTTCAAACATTAATAGCATTTGGTAGCAAAGGTACTTGCCTTTTAAACTTACTACTACAGGAATTGTGGTCATAGGTTTGTCTTTTGTTTATTATTCTGTTACATGTACATTTTGATAATATTCAGGTATAAGCGGTATTATATAACGCATACATGATTTTTATTTGGGTGATTTAGAGCTTTTAAGAAGCAGTGATATTCCACCCTTCACATACTGAACCAAATATCAGGTAACGAGAACACAGAGGGTACCTCGCAAGATTGAATAACCCGCCAGTATAATAATTGAATTAATCCACAATTTGTTGTTTGTGCTGAACAATCGTTCGTTCAGATACTCTGATTACTCTCAACAGGAAATTATTTGACTGAATCACACATATTTCATATGTTTTAAAACGAGCAGTAGATCAAACCATGGAAATATAATACTTCCATGATCAAACAACCAAAGCTAAAAAATCTGAACATCATCGGCCATTTCCGTAAAAAAAGAATGATCGAAATATACGAGCGAGTTCCAATTGATATAGTCGGATGATGAATTATATTTTGCTAGGTGTAGCGGAAGGCAGCTTAAACGTTGGTTTTAATGTACCTAACGGTCAACGGAGGTATTTCACTGTAATTGGCTTACTAAATAACAGTTTAATAAGTAGTGTATTTCCAGTCCCGCAAGTAGTATCAAGATCTGTATGCAAGTTCTCCATAAGGACATACACATAAATATTTCATGCGGTAATGTTAAAAACCTTCTAAACTGATTCTTTAACGTTTAACAACAAACGACAAAAGAAGCAGGACGCGGGTAAAATAAAACCTAATATATAGGCAAAGGCGGATCTCTGAAGCATCAGATGACACAAGGTTAACATGAAATAACTTATAATAAACTATGAATAGATATCTAACAGTGTTAGTGTCCAGAGCACTCGGTCACCTGGTCTATATAAAATATAGATTTCGAAACCCGAGTGATTCTTTCAAAGTCAGCATATCTAGAGATAGAGCATCTCGTATTTGTATTCCAAACAGTCACATCAAATCAATTAATACTTAAATGTGTGACAACTCTACAATTTACCTCCTCAAACTGGATCTCAACAGCATTAGATGATACAAAGTTAACATGAATCAATTATAAAGTTAGAAAATGGAAAGAGAAACCAAAATAAATCACATATTATGTTTGTTTTGAGATATCGAATTTGAGTTGCTTCCGTACGCAGATTGTTCAGGATCAATATTACTGAAATAGATTTTAAGGGGCATGAAACTAGTTCTTAAAAATGTAGTGTCTACAGTATTCCCCTATTTTCAGGACGACTTCAAATATAGGCAAACATGCAATGCTTATTTTGAAAGCGGATCACTTTAACGACATCAGGTATCGGAACTGTTAAAATTTAATCTCTAAGGGCCTGTTCACACTAGGCTTAACTAAATCCAGATTAAGGGCCTGTTCACACAAGGCTTAATTTAATCCAGTATGCGTTAACACTAGCGTTTGGGATTCGGCTTAACTTAATCTGGATTAAATTTGAAACGTAGAAAGCAAAAGACTATTGGTAACGTTACTAATTATGACGTCATATTTAATCCACATTTTGCGTTCATACTACAATTAAATCCGGATTAACTTGATCCGGATTAATATAATGCGGATTAAATATTACCTAGTGTGAACGCGAAGTGACTAAATCCACATTTACTTGAGTTAATCTGGATTAACTTTTGTAGTGTGAACAGGCCCTAACTTGACCTGGATCAACTTAAGCCAGTATACAGCTAACCTGCTGCGTTCACACTAGCATTGACTTTGAGGATTAAAATTGAAACGTACATAAATAAATTTACTAATTATGACGTCAGATTAAGATTTAATCCACATTTTGCGTTCACACTGTGATTTAATCAGGATTAACTTGATTCGGATTAAGTAAATGTGGATTAAGTTAATTCAGATTAAATAAAATCTAGTGTGAACGCAATGCGACTTCATACACATTTACCCGAGTTAATCCTGATTAACTTTTGTAGTGAGTGTGATTTTCGATCTTTATAAAATAATTTGTGCGTTTCTGCCTTTATTTTTCATCAAAAGGGATTATTATTCACAGTTAACGGTTACTGTTTTTCACATGACGTTTTACAAACTATTATCTACGAAGATTTAACATTGAGGGTCGTCCATCTTCGTTTTTGGCGGGAGCGCTTAAGTTTGACTTAGTTAATGCAATTTTTAAAAAATGCACACATTTCTATTGTTCTGACCTTCTCTCGCGATTCACATAAAAAGAATTACTTTTAAATTTCCATTTAGGTGCGCATCAACCCATTTGCATGTTATTTTATTCTTTGACAATACTTACTCCCAGTCTCGCGCTAGCGCGTGCAAAGAGACACTTCCGGCAAACAAATACATTGTAGGTTGATTTTACAATGTAAAAATCCTCGTAGAGAAATAAAAATTCAGCGCAGCTTAAAATACATTGTGATCTTTAAAATGTTTTATTGCAACCTGCTTTTACTTTTTTCAATCTATGAAATAAAAAATATTTCATAAGAATACGACAGACAGTTTTTCTTCTGTAACATTTTTCCGTTTCAACAAACCCTGACAACCCTGACAAAGAGTATAGTTGGTTGGAGTAATTGTCCAACAAAATCTAATTATTTTCAGGCAAGGTCAGTAACTCAAAAAAAGGCTTCGAAACTTCAAAAAATTAACAATGTATGGCGCACGCCAAAAGCACATAAATGAGATAATATACAATAACCTCAGATAATGCTGGTTTTAATGTGGTTAAGGCGCACATTACAAGACATGAATTATCTTGTTCCCTCGATTACCTCCACATACGTAGATATAAATATTTTACAAATAGATCTCTACGAATAAATCGTCTAATATAGATTTATCTGAAGAAAAAAAATAGCAATATCTCAGGTTTTGTTATTCCGCAGAAAATGCGTTTTACCTTGAGGATAATGATATATAATTTAACAGCCAATCAGACGTATTGTAACAAATTAGCAAATCGATATATTGTAAATGTGTCAAAATTATACATATCAGTCGCATTCTTCAAGATTTATGCATTTGACTTTAATAACTTTTTTATTCATTTTGTGAAACCCTTCAGCTCTTGTACTTTGATAAACGAAAATATCTTATAAGAATAGATTCTTGTGTCAAAGGGGTAAGGCCAATTCCCGATGTATTTGTTTCACTTGTATAACCAGATTTATAATTTTTAGATACTTTATGAATGATGTTTTATATGTAATTGTAAAAAAAAATAATTTCCGTCCGAAGATTATTGCAACTGAGAAAATATTGCAAGAGACCTTGCTGTAAGGAGCAGTTTTATATATCTAAAATTTTGAAGGAAGGACACTAAGAAAACAAAACCGCATACCACCTAAACCATGAAGAATACATGTGGAAACCGTCCATATTATATGTGTGTGTCTTTCGTGTCAAATTTTTGAAATAAACAGCAAACATTTTGGCAAATTGTGTGATTATAACGACATTCAAAAAGAAAACGCAAAATTAAGCAAATGTTGATTTTTATTCGATTCTTCCACCTTTCTATTCTGGTTATTAGAACTTATTTTCTTAATATTATTTATTCAACATTGTGTTCTTCGTTAACGCTTTTTTATTAACAGTCTGTTGTCACTGTTAAAGTTTATATTTCTTTATTATTTTCCACACGGTTATCTGAAAGGACAATGAACGATAAGGCCTCTTTTTGCTCCAAAATTTTGCCAAAATTTCAATGTGTTACAAGTAGAGTACAGCATAAATAAAATCAAGAACATGGCACGTTAAAAAAACTTTTACTGTGTAAGTGTCCTTCACTGTGGGATAACAGCCATAACTTGTACTATTTTCCAATTTTTCTTCAATTAGTGCAAAAATCTGAATTTTTCAACAGTTTTCATTACAGAAACTGTTCAGCACATCCTTGTTAGGTCATGACTGTTTCTATATATTGTGTATAATGTAACAATACATAACATATATAAATATAAAGACTGAAAACAGCTGTGCTCTATATTATCTGGACCCAAAACTGGCTAAAATGTGGTAACTTGTCTTGAAACTGCTGAAAAAATCGAAATTTGACAAAAATTGGTACTTATTTTTTACAACTGATGAAGTCTTATGGGAAAAATAATATTTTATTATGAACAACTATTCATTTAATTATTTTCATCAGGTTGCTTCTGTTGACGTTTTAAAATTTTAATTTTGGGGCCAAAATCAGGACTAAGTGAACCTCCTCCTTTTGCATACTTATGGATTCCCATTTTTCTTTCACATTGGTGCCCAATTATGATTAACTTTGCCTTCTTCAATCTATTCTGTATCTACATTTTTTCATTCTACTTTGTAAAACCCTTTTCACAACAAATATCCCAAAATGGTGAAACAATTTTAAACGTTAGCAAAAACTTTTAATTTTATGTTTTACAAACTTGAAAAACTTTCTTTCATAAAATGAGATCCTTCTTCAAAATAAACAATTCTAATATTTTTTTCGCAAGGCAGCCATTATCATTACTAAAAACGAATAAAAATTAGCTTCTTTAAAATTTCTTTCTTTTGTAGTATATACCTTTTTAAAACTACTTTTTAATGTTGAAATAAACAATGTAATTTACAGTGTTCACTTTTTGTCTGTAGTCAATTTTTAAGCCCCAGCAGAAAATATAATAAAATATATTGTAAATATGTAAAAAAAAATATACTAAGGTAAAGCTAGTTTATAGGAATTTTTGTTGATTTAGGTGTTACATTTTGTACCATAATGTGTAAACCAAAACTTTAGAACGTTTTCCTTTGTTAGCTTCATAATTTAAGATTGTCTTCATCTCTCTTTTACTTGCTGAAATAAATAAACCCGATAGCAGTTTTATTAGAATTACATAATATGATTACCACTGTTGCAGTTATATCAGAAATAATGATAGTTCTCGCATCATTTGGAAAGGGTCGACTGTCTTGCATTTCTGGTTATTGACACAAATTATCTACAGATATTTACGACTGGGAATATGAATGAAAGACTCTTACGCATTTCAATTGTAGTCTGTCATGAATTTCTGTGAAATATTGTCATATAAAATCGATATTTTCTCCTGTTGCGCATGTTTACCTTGTCTTCAATCAGAACCATTATCACCTGGCCAAGTAGATTGACGACATTGTCTCACCCGAGGGTGTGGTATGGTATATATCCCATTCCTTCATCGTTTCGGTAGTACATATGTGTATTTAAAGATTTTAAAACGTGCTCTCCTGGAAGTTCTAAAAGAAAACGAAGACGAGGTGAGTTAATTAGTCTTTCTCCAAAGGAATCAAATCAATTTATATCGACTTATTGAGGCTTAATTTCATAATGAGGTTTTCTTGTAGTTTATCAATCTATGATGCTTGTTTGTCTTGAACTTTAGGTAAATGCTTATTTATTTAAGTGATATTATTGGATTAAAACTTTCGGTACAGTATTGAGACTGTTTTCTGCATGTTCGGAAATTGCGTCTGGTCAGATATAGGTAACTATTACATTTACTTTATATTAAGACCTCAATGGAACCAAAATATAAGTTGTCAAGATCAACACTTTTTTTACGGTTTGTGTATACAAAATACAAATACATGTGTATTATAAAAGTACTTCTTGTCGTATAAAAATGGGCATGTCTAAACGTTTTTAATTGAAAATAGAATATTAACTTGTCTTTCTACATGAAATAAATCGTTGCTTTATTCAAAGTAATTAAATTTTGTTGTTTACTTTTTTTTTAAAAATTGGGAGATGACTCTCAAAAACTTCGATTAAACTGGAAAGAAACTGAGGTTTTGTCTATCTTGTTTTGCAAATGGACTTTCTTTATATTTTGAAAGTCATTTTTAAAGCTTACTATACAATTTATAATTCAAAAATTCTATCTGCTACTGTTCTTTCTATCGTCCAAATTTGTAGTCAGTTTCTTCCTGATCCGTGTATAATAAGCGCATTTTGCCATGTATGTCAAATACAAGCACAGTGATTCGTTTTGAAGTCACATGATGTAGACTAAATTTGCGAAGTATTGTGGATAGTGTTAGTCATTCCTTCAATTTTGAATTTTCTAGTAAAGGAAACGACTGTCAAACTCGAGAGAAGCCTCTATTTGTTTATTTGACCGATGTGTTAAAATACAATAACACCATGGTTAGGTTGTTTTAATATTTTAGTTCTGTGCTCTTGATGCTCTGTTAATTAACCCCGCTGTTTTGAACTTCTTACTTTTTTTAATAAAAACCCTCAACATGTACATAACACTTTTCTTCAATTTGAATTTAAATGAATAATCTAAGACAAAAACAAGCTTTATGAATGTGTGCCAAAACCAGATTTATGATTTTAACAACCATAGAAATGTCTTACATAAATAATTGTATTATAACTTATTGTAAAATATTTTTTGCAACAGTCTCTTATAATTCTGGAGAGAATGGCTCTCATTTTATTCGTATTGTAGCGGGTCAGGGGTAAGCCTTTGCCCAAAAATTCCTATGTTAAATCAGAAAACAGAAGAATGCCTGTTTATGAATCACTGACCAAACCAATACCACTTCACAAAGCAAAAACACAAGTGAAATACTAATGACGTCAAGTTATCTTAAACAACAAAGTGATCCCGATGAGCCACTCAGTAAACTA
>JAULBM010043235.1:0-20544 GCA_032357055.1 Geukensia granosissima | reverse complement strand
AATTGTTAGGGTCGGGTGGGTCTTTACTCCGAGGCTTTTGTGGTCTTTTCCCATGACTACGTTTCTGTCTAGGATATTCAGTGTAGAATACCCATGCGAGAGATCAAAAGTGCATTGTCAAAAGAGACAAGACAAATTTAAAACAAACTAAAAGATAAAACGTAAACAAAAAGAACAAAAGCTTGGAATCCACGAATTCCTTTATAAAACAGGAGTGGAATCGATGGTCATGAAGGGTAATTATTCCCTGTCTTGTGCGCAATACCCATCGTTAGATCCTAAATCTCAAATCCGGGTAAACGTCAATCCGAGAAGACGTCAACTTATATTTGTATTAGCGTTAACAGGTCCATAACTAGTTTAGAAACATTGATACCATATTGTTCAACCAATTCGTGATGGCGAAAATAACCCATTTTTTTCGGTAAATTGCTATCAATCAAACAGTAAATGTGCGATCATTCGAAGATACCAAGGTGGACAGAAATGGCTTAATCATAAGACAACCAAAAAAGGAACGAAAGGCAAACTTAGTACACACAAAATTACACGGAAACTAAAGCTAGAGTAACACGAACCTAAAAACCAGAGTGAGTTAAGGAGATCCGAAAGGGTAAGCAATTCCTACTACACTAATGGCACCCATCGGGTTACTCAGTTAGTCACAACCGGTATAAAAACATATATGTTGTCAAGACAGTATGTAGATATCTATTGGCAATTGTGAAATGGATATTTCGTACAGGTCAACAAAATTATGACGGTGGTCCGGAGTGCTGACTTTTATGTTTCATTGGAAAACTTTTGATTCAGTAGTTTTGTTGTCAGCGGCAACCTTCTCTGAATAAAATCCTGATAAGAAGCACACGACCTTGAGTGGTTTATCAACTGAGAAAAATACAGGAGCGGCTGGAATATTGCCAGACATGAACGAAATGTTAACAATCGGAAAAGCAAAGTCATTATCCTGTCGTAAAGTTTTATTCTAAACTGCTCTTACTGTCAATTTCTAGGTGTAAGTCAAGGTATGAAGCATATCTTTCTGTTTCTTTAGTATCCTTGATTCAAAGTTCAATTGGATTGACCCGATCAATAAAGTCACTAATTGCATAATTATTCAGTGAACCACCATCATCTATATAGCTAAAAATTAAACCAATAGATTGAGCCTTTTATATTTTTTTTAACTTGTTACATAATATTATTATTTTATCTGCCGAGTGTAATTATAAATTATGTTTCATATTAGAATAATAGTGTAAAAACAGGTAACGTTATTAAAAGCAATTCTTTTCTTCTAATATACATGTATATATAAGTTGTAATTTGACAACTTATTAAAAATGAAATGAGGGGAGAGGTACTATTTCCTGGAAATTGTGATTGACATATTTGACATGTTATATATCTTTGAAATTGTTCAAATGTATTCAAATTTCGCTTTAATTTTTTATTTGCGATTTCTGTTAAGATTTTCTAGCTCTCAGACACAACGACTCTCGAGGTCGGTACATCTCGCTGTCTCTTGTTTTATTTGTTATTATTTCCATATTAGGTATCGACTTGTAAATTGAGATGTTTTAACAATATGTTTATCTCATTTTGTTACACAACTGTACCATAGCAGGAACGAACATGTTTACCTTCGCCACATACTTTATGTGACTGTGACAACCAGGATCCTGTAATCCAGCGGAAATCGTTGATTTCATGTTTAAGAGTTATTTGTTTTATTTATTTATTTATTTTCCACTAAATTTTAATATTATCATCTCATTGAATTTCATGGGGCCTTTTACCGCTTGTCATAGGGTTTGGACATGTGTCCATAATTGATGACTGTTTCATAGACAAGCAAACCACATTTTTTTTTCAACACCAGTTTTCTCATAATTAATTACCAATTTTGAATGATTATAAAAACACTTGGGTGAGCAAGATGTACATTTTAAGGACTAACCTCTCACCAGCAACATTAGAACTTAAGCATTGGAAGTCAAAGACCAAACAAAGCAAAAGAAGCACTTTAATCAAATAAATAGAATTGGGAAAACAAATCCGACGGCAGGGACAACTAGTAAGTGCAATACTTTTCAAAGCCTTTCGGTATTTTTAGTGCTTTAAAACATAAGCAAATGCAGCATATTTCTGTAAAAAAATGTTTGATTTATTTCGCGGGAACATGATCCACAAGCAGAGGAATTTTGTCAAAAATAAATTCATTTTGACAAAACAGGCAAAATGTGTTCAATGAACGTTTCAAAAAGTTGTTTTGGAGCGAAGCTGTTTTAGCTGTTCTTGATGCAACATATGATGTATTTTTTTTAATATCTTACTGCAAATTAACTGCGCAGGCAATATGAAACAACATATACTCTTTAAGATTGGGATAAATTCTAAAAATCAGTAATTTTACAAAATTATTCAAATCTTAATGTTATATGTCCATCTACTAGTGATCAAGGTTTAACCCACTATAAGAAAATTATGATCATAATCTGATTAATTTGTTGTAATTTATGGCCGTAATTTTATCTTGCTTCCGATTTTGATAGGTTTTTCCCATTCGATTGTCAGTGTTCAAATATCTTAGAAACCTCTATTTGGAAAATTGCTGATTTTATCCCATTTCTTAAAAGGCTTTATACTGATTTAGTAAAAAAATACATATATATTAAAGATATACATAGAGCCAAATATGTCAACCACAATCTCAAGAAAATAGTACCTCTCCCCTCTTTTATTTTTCAATTAAACACTAAAGGAATTATTGTAGCATACTAATTGGCTTTCTATCATGATATTATTGATAGAGGGTTGCGGCTTACAAGACGGCTACTGAGCAAACGGTTTCCCTGGAAAAGATAAGAGTTATCACTCCGGAAAATTTTCGGGCACCTTAATGATTTGGTATCGGTACAAAATATCTAGTTCACATATGACAATGGATATCTTCAACTCTCGTGACACCAAATACGCTCCTATATTGGCTTTGACTAACATCGATTGTGACTATATACCAGCTTTTTCTAGTAGTAACACGACAGGTGCAACTACTGGAGCAGGAGTTGCTTACACTTCAAGAGTACCTGAACTCACCCTAGTTTTTGTAGGGTTCGTATTGCTCCAGCTTTAGTTTTCAGTGTAGTGTTATATGTCCTATGTTTGTCTTTTTTCATTTTGTAAGCCATGATCATACCTGTTTTCTGACTTAACGATTTCTTTTCGTCATCCTTTGGTATCTTCGAATTCCTTTTAATTGTTATAGGAAATTATTGTAATGTAATCTGATAAAAGATCCGGAAGTATAAGCGAATGTATGAGTGTTTAATTCTGCTTACTGAAACTAAGACTAAACTATTTCTAAGTATTTAAATAGTTTATTCAGAACCAACGATAGCACTTGGACATCAGACTGAATGCCACTGATATGTCGTGTTTCTGATTTTGAGTTGAGGGAGACATCGTTCTGAAATTGCTGAGACAAACGAAGATTGAACAATAAGCAATACGATGGATGACTTTCAATAGACAGGAGCTGAGTACAAAAACAAACCACTTTTCTCATGAACAATCATTCCACATCTCCTATTTTTACTGCTTAGCTCAACAGGCTTTTGGGGGTTCAACTTAGCCAAAAGAGGTATGTTTTTTGTTATTCAGCCAAATGTGCCAAGCGTAAAATTCGCATTAAATGGATACAAATATTTTCTCATTGTTTAATAACAAGTCGAGCGTCGCATTTAGCATGTTTTTATTCCTGTAAACAAATCGCAAGAAATTAATGTAATTTTCGTGTCAAATTCGCACATTTTTTTTCGCATGAGATGTGGAATATTTCGACATTGTTTTTATTCGAAATTTATTATTTGAATGAAATAGCATGTTCTAATAACATGAATTTGATACGAAAAATGTTGACATTAAATTTACATCAAAATATTTACGTGCGAAAATAACACGAACACTTTGTCATGAATTTCTTGTGTTTTTTTCATGTCAAAATGATATGAAAAAAAGTTCACACCAATTATATGTGATTCGTGTAAAAATTTACGCATGAAATCACATTTGGCTGACAGTGTGTAGATTTTGTGCATAATTTGTTTTTAAATTAAACGCATTTTCATTCTGTTTCGACCAGACATTTTTATCTGTTATTGTTTCTTACTTAATAATTTCAAATGTCTTTATTAAAACTATATATTTTGGAAATTTTGTTGATTACCCTGTTTTGAAACTACCAAACCCCTTTTCCAACAAAGCACGTTTTCTGAAAATATCTTTGTTTCATTTAAACGGGCAATTATTGGTGCGTGTGAATATTGCATTTCAGATTATTTTGGTCTAATCATTCATTTTAATCATTCTTCAAATAGACCAACATTTTTAGAGTGAGCCTTTTTGTTTTTCCTTTCATATTCATTTTGAACAACATCTTACTGAAAACTCAGTTCTAACCACTCAAGATATTTGTGTGTATATCTAATTATTTATGTCTGTTAAAATTATTTATTCAATAACGTTGACTTGAATTAAGATAAAACTATTAATGATTTTTGAATTTAATAAACACATTTCAAGATACAAAAGATCGACAAGAACGTAACCAAAAGAAGAGAAGAAGAAGGCAAAAAACACTCGAACTAAAACAAAAAAAATCGAACTAAAACAGACAAAACTTAATCAACATGAACATTATATATTTATAACTTATGATAACTAATTATTAAAGAATTCCGCCAATATGTCAAATCAAAGTCATCAAAGTCATTTTTTTGCATTCAAATATCTATAATTTTTAATTATTTTTACACTGACGCGATTCTTCCGCTTCTTTTTCAAAATATGTCCAATCAGCAACGGAGGAAAGATCAGCGATTGTCGCTATGATTGTGAAAAGCCGACACATGTCTTGTCTGTAATTATATGCTGCACAGAGCGATCTTTCTACACATGCAGCAGCACAGTCTATTAGTCTTCTGGGCTCAAATATCATTAGTATGTCACTCGAGGTTGATGTTTGTCTCTTTGTATTTTTCAGCAACGTTGAATGTGCTGAACGAAAACATGCCACGTCGGCTGTAAACAAAGAAAAGTACAAAAAGTATTAGTGAGCCTTTTTAGTTCTATAATAATATAGTTATAATATATTTCTCTTGCGATTTAGATATTACTTATTCAGTAGCTTTAACTTAATGACACCTCCAGGGAGTTCGAAGATGAGTCCATTTCGAATATATTCGTAATGCTCATTAATCCCTTACAAAATTGAAAAAAAAGTCATTTGTTTGGGCCCGTGTCTTGGTCTTGAAAGCTTTGCTGTCTTTTCAGTTTTTTTTAATTTTAAATTTGTCATAAAAAATTTGTTTCACCACTATCAGCGGGCAACATTGGAACCATTGTTGCTAAATTTATTTTTATAGAAGTTTGTCCATTAATTACAAGTAACAAGTTACTGAAACAGGTCAACTTGTTGATAAATATTAATGTGTTTTATCATTGTTTCAGAACGGTCTAGTTATGCAGCTATATCTCACCAAATTTTGATCCTATATTAAGCCTTGCTAAATACAAACATATAATTATGAAAAAACACACACTATCATTAACCGGTTTGAACTCAGACCGGGTGGCCTGGAAGGGTAATTCCTGCCTCTTTAAAGTCACCAACCGCATTGTCCATCCTCCGATTCAGTATGGGTTATTGATGATGTTAGGTTATGGAATAGACAGCAAGTTGTGGACCTGTTACCGGTAATACGATAATATATTGACCTCTTCTTGAATTGACGTAAATACTTATTAAAGAAATAGGATTCTACGACGGTTGTCACCCGTGAGACAAGGAATGCTTACCCATACGGAGCATCCAATCCTATTCAAGTTGTGTAAAAGTTTTTGTGCCCGAGACTTCGTTCTTTTTGTTTCCGATGTATATTTTAGGTTGTCTCGAGGTTGTCTGTTCTATTTGAACTATGCCCTTTGATCCCTCGCATCAGTATTCTACACTGGACTTATAAATGCAACATGAGACAATATCGTGTACCGACCTCAACTAGCTCAAAAAAGTTCTCGTCGTTTTTTGACACTCATAAACATAAATTCCTAACTTACTTAGGTTACTTATGCTAAAACATCAGCCAAACCGTTTTCGATTTGATTTAGTGATAAAATATCAGTATTAAAAAGCAAAATTGATTAAAAAACAACAAAAAAAAATCACGATATAAAAATTGTGTGATCAAGATAACCTTAATAAATTAATTCAAGTAAATGAATACATAATGAGTAGATATATTTACATATATATATCCGGTGTGAAGTCCCGTTTTTATAAATGTTCGAATTGTTATGAAAGAATTTAATGAATAATTTAACATTCTTATAGAAACGAAATCTGTAACTTAATAATTTGCTAGTAATGCAACGATAACGTTCAAAAGATATAAAATCAGCGTGCATGCAAGGATAAATGGAAAATTTGAGAAATATATAGAGCGGATAAAGGGGACAAATGGCCGTACCCGACAAGAAACAGAGCATATGAAATCATCTTTTGGATTATTTACTTAAGTTTTGATTGTACCTTGAAAAACAGAAACATTTAAGTCCAGAAAAAGGACAACTGCTGCTGAACTCCTTAGCTTATTTTAAAGCAAGTTCTATAGTAATGACAAATTTTGAGAAATCCGGTGAATGAATTTCAAGATAGCCGTAATTATCATTACAATTATCTATTTTATAAGACTTGAAAGGATCATTATGGAGTTTGGCAATAAATTGTATAATAATAGTAAAAAAGTTAGCAATTAAAGGAGCAGTGTTGCTACAAACAGTAATTCTTACAACCGCTGATAATTTTTTTCGCCTAACATAATATAAATATTGCCCAGAAGACAATTATTTGAATTAATCATCGAGTAAGTGTTATTTTTTTTTTTTTTTTTTTTTTTTTTTTTTTTTTTTTTTTTTTTTTTTTTTTTTTTTTTTTTTTTTTTGTAGTACTCCTTTGCATTCGAGAGAAAAGCTCGATAACTGAAAACAGCAAACATGTTTTTGATCTTTGTTTAATGCCCAATAAATGGAACATGAAAATTTCTGTTTAATAATGTTATTGGAAAGCTTTGTATACAGAGAAGAATAATCATAAGTTTCAAGGGTTCATCTTAACTGCGTCATTAAATATAGTAGATTTTTGCACTATTTAATTTATGAAATAGAGAAAGGTGGATATGCTGTAAATAATAATGACACAATAATCTCTTATATACGAGTAAATTCTAAGCGAAGAAACAGCGCTATAATGAGCGTAATTCTTTTCGAGATGTCGACGACACTTCATCTGTGTATTGAATAACACAAATGCGGGGTAAGGTCAAAATTACAGATATACACGTCCAGAGAAATCTAACAGTTCTTTAATGGGGGTAAAGACCAGAAAATGTAATGGTAATACATTTAGTAGACGCCGAGTTAAACCAGTATTGTTAGGTTTTTGTATGCATGGTTATGTTGTGTTACACCTTTCGAAAAACCGTCAAACTCAAATTATCGTCGCCATTCGCACATTCGTAATAATAAATTTTAAATAAGCATCACATAATAATCCCTCCAATAAACGAAAATGATTAAATCACTCAATATAAATCCTTACTTACAATTTATAGAAAGAATCTCAAATTATCTGTAGAGTAGAACAAAAGTTATTGAAAAGACCATTTAGGTGTCAAACAACAAATTCCCCTAGGAGTTAGAGCACACGCTAAAATAGTGCTAAAAACACAACATAGTCCCATTCGGTACGCCGTATTATCAAAACCAATTGATGAATTTTAATACGGAAAATTTTACTTGAAAGATAAAGGTATTGTGGTGAATTGGAACCTAGGATTGATCAGTTTGAAGAGTGATTTGAAATATGGCCGTAGGTTTGAACAACGCATCATTAATTAACTTTCTAGGAAGTAAAAATGCAAATATATATTTTTTTCACAAGGAGTTCGCAATGGGAGACAGCGTTTCACTAGAAGGTTTTAAACTTGTTATGATTTTTTGGTGGATGATAGCCAATATATGTACGAATCGGTTTATATATAGTCTTTGAAAAGTTACAGTTTAAAAAAAAGCGCTAATCGAATTTCAACATTCGTACAGAAATAAAGTTAGTGTTTTTTTTTTTTATTGAAAGCCACAACGAAAGACCCATAATATAATATTATATAACATCCCAAATTTTCGAGGGCATTATGAAAACTGTTTAATAAATTGTAATCAGTTTCAAAAATTCAAAGGAATCCACACTTTTTGGTTTAATTCTAATTTATTATTACTTGGTTATATAATTAACATCAATACCAAAAGCATAACTGAGACAATTATAATACGGCTGATACCTTTACAGTTTTGTTGGTTCCCGCTCCAGTTTGTCTGACATTCTCTTTCCAAGTCTCCACTTTTTAACATGTAGCCTACTTCAGATTGATATTACGATATCCCCATAGAAGTACTGCTGCATAGGAATGAGTTGTACATTAACGACTTGCTGAACGTATTGGCAGGTAACCGCTTTAAGAAAAAAAATAAATAAAAAGATAATCAAAGCTTAATATGTTAGAAAGCTTTCTTTTTTTTTGAGAACAACGACTTTTGTTAATAGGTGTATCGTTATATTTTTTATCTGCTTAGTCTGTGCTACAGACGACGACGCCACCTGACATTTTGCTCTGTTGATAAACGCTCTACGAGCTGAGAAAAATGAGATACCTATTAAAGGAGGTGTTGTATTTATACCCATTATGGTTCCATAAAATAAACCGCCTGCTTCACCTAGGTATACAGTCATGCGAGAGTTTAGATATATGAAATGGAAGGTAAGGGATAAATTTCAGAGAGATTACACTCCAACCACGAGAAAAAACAGATAGAATTTACAAATCTGGAGGTATCAACAAGGCCTCGAACAAAGGAGGATTACTAATTTTACTAAATATTGCAAAGAGAAGTTTTAATAACGTACGCCTGTTTGAATAGTTTCTTCATTTACGAATGATCTGAAAAATGCGAACTACAGGTACATGTTGTTGAGCCTGTATCTCTCGGCCAACATTGGGGTTGATGGATTGAATGGTGCTTAACGTCTCGTGGCAAATATTTCATGCATATTCAGGACGGAAACAAGTTAGCAAACAGTAAATCAATATGTAAACTGGAACAAAGGGACCGGTAAGGTATGGACTTTAAGACTGCATGTGGAAAAAATGCGGGTTGGATAGGGGCGGAAAATTTAGCCTTGCAACTGGCCGCCTACTGACCACTCAAAAAGAGCTGTTACAAGGGGTCTTTAGCGTGCACTGGGCAATAACAAGAACATTAAATGACAATTACTAGTCATGGTTGTTTAACATTTTCAGCTAATATCGTGGTACATGTTGTTGAGCCTGTATCTCTCGCCCAACATTGGGGTTGATGGACTGAATGGTGCTTAACGTCTAGTGGCATATCGTGTTATTGAAGTGTTTAATAGTTTGATATTAATTAATGTGAATATTATTATGAAAATTTCAGAATGAGGAGGGGCTGACCACCGAAGTTGCCCATGGAACTTGTCTTTTCATGCAAATTCAGAACATATATGGTTAAGGAGTGGGGATATTCAGATATTTTCTAATTTTCACATATGGAGTGATGAGGCAGACAACCGTTATTGCCATGAATATTGCCTTATAATGCTACACTCACTCGCCGCAAATATTCATATTCTGGCTCACGGTTTGATATTGTATGAAATATGGCTGTCAAAATAAAATAAACGTATTCTGCATAAAAACAGGCGTACCAGAAAATCTCCCCTTGGCGATGTATATATTTCTGTTAGATTGTTTCGGATGTGTATGATGGTATAATGAATGTCAACTGTGATTTCAATAACTATGTCACAAGTTACATCGGGTAGAGTGTTTTATCATTAGAATGAAATGATGTTGATTAATCTCTGCAATAACTACATCAATAAATAGCGATTCATGTAAGAATCATGCAAAGAGTGACAAGTCAACATTTTTCACCTTAAACTTTATTGTTAAAGCCTTTAGTATACCGAGATCCAGTAGAATGAAGGAGGTTGAGGAAGTGAAGAAAAAATCTTAATATTAACCTGAAGTTAAAAAGACTGGGGAAATTATTTTAACTAGAGTTCAATAACCTAAATTTCAACTAACTATGTTATTTTTCAACCCTATTCAACTCTTTTTTTACTTTTAATCATAAATTTTACATTATTAAAGTCTTAAGGATGATCAGAAAGGCTGCAAAATATGATTTTTATGTAAACTTGTACTTAAAAAAACTCAAACTGCCAAACATTTTTGTACTTTATGTTTTAAGTTAACTCACGGGTGGAACAATTTGTTCCTTCAAATCCAATGTCACCACACACGCATGATGGTCCTATTCTGTTTGCTACACATTCCAATCCGTGGCAAACGGCTTCTGTGTAAACACAACACATTACATACATATTCATTACGATTTTAGTTTGACCTCATTAAAAAAACAATGTGAATATTATATTAACATGAGAGAACAAGATTAAATGTCTCGACGTAAATTTGATTTTTTTTCACCCAGAGTGAAGTTAGAAAATGGGCTTTTTATTGACTGAAATAAATACATGAAACATTAAGACCGAAATGTGTTTTTTTTTAAAGAAGTTTTCAGATATATATATACATACATATTTATTACAAACCTTTTTCCACAGTTTGTATTCCCACAAATGTTACGGAAATTGTAATACTGCATTCACTGAATGAACCATTACCCCATTGACCACCAACAGCAATTATACGTCCTAAACCATTGTCAGGAGGATGCCACAAGTAGAACTTTTGTTTTGAAAATCTGTAAATTAAGCTTCCAAAGTGGTTTGTTTCATTAATGCCGCTATTCATAGCTGTTCCGGGAACCATAAAATTGAAGCCGTAATTTGCGCCTGAGAAATCTTCTGTAGACATCTACAGTAAATTATTTGTCATTTGAGTTAAACAAGGTCATTTATTTTATAATGGTATCAAGTTGTTGATATTGAAACTAATTAAAATGCTGAAATGGATTTTCATATGTTCGCACCCCTTCAAGATTAGGGGAAGACCGATTGCAATTAAGCTGGTTTAATCTCACCCCGTACTTACTTAATGTGCCTGTCCTAAGCCAGGAATATGTAGTTAAGTGGCTGTCGCTGTTTAATTAGTTTTAATTGGTATTTGTTCATCATTTTTAATTGATTATGTCAATTGTCGTGTTAACTATTAGTTTCACATTTTGTGTTTACAGCTTCCCTTATGTTATGGACTCCAGTCGTAATGGGACCTGTAAAAGTTTTGATTTGATCCTGTCATTTTGTTGATGGCTGTCTCATGGACAATCATATTACATCTCCTAGTTTAATATATTTGATATCTACTCACTATGAGTGACAACTGAATGTATTCCTATTTGTACCAGTATATTCCCTTATTTTCAGGAAGAAAATTCGTATAGTGACTTTTTAAGAAGAAGAGATAAAGTTCGCCCTAAATTGTATTTGAACATTTTTTAAAGATTATGTATTTAACTGTATAAGCTGATAAGTCAGTTACTAGTAAATACATTAACGTACGTCTGAAAATTGATTGTCATGCAATATCTTACAACTGGAAGTTGAATGTCATTTTGCCTCATTTACAGCATATAAAATTTCGTGATCATTATTGCCTCATAGATTGGTAACTCGACTGGTATCAAATAGTCATCTTATTATATCTTTTACATTTATGTAAGGATTCACCATTATTACTTTTCTTTCTAGTTGGAAATATGTGCTAGATGTTCAATTCAAAAACAAAAAAGGCAAAAATTTGTAAGGTTTGAATTAATAATTGGCTAAAAACTGGTCTTTAGTTTAGTAATTATTTACCTGTAAAAGACGGAAATACTTTTTTGTTGGTTTTTATTTTAAAAAAAATAAATATGGATTTGCAATGCCTTTAAACAAAATTTCTTGTATATGCATACATGTTTATGCATTCAAATAAGTAAAATCATCGCCATGTTTTACCTATCCCTTGTATAATAATGCGTGACTCTCTCCTTGTGGGCTTATGTTTTGAGCAGGTGATCAATTTTGTTATAGAGTAATTGCATATTATATGAATATGTGCAATAAGATTTCAAATTTTGGGTTCAAAACAAGGGCCACGCTCATTTTACGCCCTTTTTGATTTTTCGAGAAATTTTGGGTGTGATTTTTTAAGACATCGCGGGTCTATGATGCAAGGTAAGGGTAAGGGCAAGGCTCTTTTTGCATATTATTTTTTTTCTCACGTGTGCAATTTTTTCCCGCATATTAGCTGAATCAGAACAGATTTTTGTATGGGCGTCTTGTATTATATTACCCGCCATTTTTATTCACTATAGCTGCCATATCGCATCCGCTACTCGTATGTTTTATAAGCATGTGATCGACTTTTGGGTACTTTTCCTATTTTGTCTATCAAATGCTTTGTATTTCATTATGATATGAAATTATTTGTCATACTCGTCAGAAAACCAGAAAAATTTGTGTAAAATCTCGCAAACTCTATATCCAATTGAATTTTGAAAGAAAACACAACCTCGGATTTTTTTTATTTTGACATCGCTGGGTTTTAGGGTATTATCTATCACGCACTCGTTCGATAGCAGGTGAACTGTCACGCTGCAAGGCATACCACGTCAAGTCAGCCCTATCGTTATAATTTCCCTTTCCGCTGTTGCTTTTTCTTTATTCACCAAATGTTTTAATATTGTTTAACTATTTTGTCACACCAATGTCCCAGGTTAGGGGAGTGTTGAGTGCTCTCCAACCGGTTTAACCCCGCCACATACTTATGTGCCTGTCCCAAGCCAGGAACCTGTAGTCCAGTGGTTTTCATTGTTCAATTAGTCATTTTTGTTATTTGGGCACTATTTTTGCATTAGATTTGTCACTCATGTTAATTGCCGTGTTTTATTTATAGTTTTTATTTCGGAAACTTTTACAGCTTCCGTTATGGTTTGGACTCTGGGTTATTGTTGAAGGCCGTAATGGGTCCTTTAGACGTTAAAATTCTACTGTCATCTGGTGGGTTACTGTCTCATTGACAATCATGCAACATCTCTATTTTTATATAAATAGCATGATCAAGTCAGAAAAGACGTCGGTAAAGCGGAAACGTTCACCCACCCAGTTACAGGGATCGTCCGGGAGCCCGCCGCCGAAATGTATCTGATACTTCAAGGTCTGTTGGAAACCCTTTCAAGGATCGTTTCAATTTTACGTTAAATGACACAACCCTATAAACCTTTGCAGAGATGATACTATATGTATTTACCAACTAGAAGACAGCCTTCTTGATCAACCTTTCGTTTGGATTTATTTCGAGAAATTCGAGATAGGACAGATGAGGTACTACCATTCAAGCCAGAACAACGCGGGTTTTTAACCTCCCGCACTTGATCAGAAACGAAGAAGTCTTGGTCATGTTTAAACGTTTGCAAGACGAAGGTATTGTAGTCCCGGATCGGTACTACCAGTACAGAGCTACCTGCTACATTGAAGTGATGTTACAGCTGATAGAGAAACCCCGACAAACTAGAGGGAACCAGTCAACACGTCTTGTTAAGTGTCTCCGTCAATTCAAAAGTCCCGACTTACACAACCTGTTTGTTTGGTTTCGAAAAGCAACACGCGAGAAACGGTGGATTAGTGTTTGAGTTACCTGATGGATATCAGCGAGAAGGCTTAACGATTACGGATGCCCCAGTATGATGGAGTTTATGAACAGATCCAAGAATGACTGGAAAAGGACTTGGAGTACGCAATGACGACGAAAAGGAGAACGTGAAAAAAAGAACAATTACCCTTATCAACTGAGAAAACAGGTGGAACAACATCTGCAAGAACAACCGGTAGATAGATTCGGGGAAATACGACTCTTCACTCATTTACTGGACACCCACAAGATCTGGTTCGCCTATAGGAGGAACAACACGGAAGTTCCTGGGCATTACCACCTATTTGCATCCTGGAATAGGTTACAGTCAATGGATATACTAAACAGAAAGGCCTCTCCCGTACGAAAGGAGTATGTCCTGGACAAACTGGAAGACACGAGTCTACCTCTGAGTTTTTCAGAAAATCACTAATGAAGACTACAAGCTGTGTCAACAAGTGTGTTAGGGTTAGAGTATGACGACTATGAGAGATTTTTTGATTTAGCACAAAACAAAGACGTCGTGCTTGAATACAACAACAACATGACACCTTGGAATTTTGTAAACGAATAATATTGGTACTTGCAGTAAATCTCAGCCGGGGTCCTCACGTCTTTTGCTTGGGCTCGGCGATGAAAGACCAGGCCTCTAAAGAAGCAAAGGTTGTCTTCGTAAGGTACATTGGATCCAGCAACCACCTTCACCACTCCATGATTTTTTCAACAGGAAATCTGACAGGATCAATCTGGCTCCAATCGGATGTCCCTGTAGCTTGTTGAAAGCGAAAATTCCAATAAAAAACGTCGTTTTTATGTTTCACTCTTTCTTTTTTATATTGTATACAAAATTTGACGAAGTATTGTTACATTTGAATACTATAACATTACATTATTTGGGTCTTTTACAACTTGATTTAGGTTATGGATATTTATCTATTATTGAGGGCCTTAAGTCATCCTGTAGATGTTTGATATTTATAAATTTTGAATAGCTGTCTCATAGACATTTATATCACATATCCTTTTCGGTATGTTTGCATAATTTAATCTCATTTCCATGTTAGCTTTTGAATCACATTTATAATAAGAATAGAATGCTTAATGATAATAACTTTCAATAACAAATATATAAAAACTTATATTCAATATTACGTTTTATTGAACGCCATTTGTTAGGAAAAATTATTTTTATGCTACAAAGTTTTTAATAATACATCAAGCTGGTGAGAGTTCAATTATTATTTTACCAATATGAATTTCAATCACAAAAATCACGATGCGTTATTCTGGCAAGTGAGAAGCGAATTAACTGCGATATAAACCTAAATAGGCATTTAAAAATAAAATGTTTTTAAAATAGATTTTACCATAAGCAAGCTGAAATTTTCATGTTTACCGTAAACAGAAGTTAGCATGATAATTTTATTCTCTTTTTTCGCTGGAGTTTAAGCATCATTCAATCAATCAATCTCTGCCCTTTTATTATTTTCATTTTTTTTAAATTTAATGTGACGTTTTATCCTCCTGTTTTATTTTATATAGTTAGCATTTTATATACCTTATATCAGAATAAAACACAGACATATAGATATGTATATTAACTGTTACGAGATAATTTAATTTTGTTTTTTAAAATACAATAATACGATTGGAATTGAGTTCAAGTATTCATCGCCATCCAGATACAAATTAAATACTAGATTATTTAAATTAAAATGCTGATGGAGTCGGTTTAATAATAGTTATTGCCAGATTTGTTTCAATTATGACGTGCTTAACTACAATATCCGGTATAGATTTGTTTCTCATATATGAAAACCTGATTTCTAATCCACATTTGTATAACATAAAAAGTTCAGGATAATTATAACTATTTTAGGATTGTGTCTCCCTTTTCTAAAGATATGCAATGGAAATTGTTTTTTAATTATATTGTTCCATTAGAATATTCAAATTCCCAATTTAAATAGTTCGAAAATTAAGAAGATTTTGTAAGTAGAGTTCGTTGTTCCACAGGATAAAATGTTTTCGAGTGCGTTTACAAAAGCCACCAGTGCCTTTTTATTTTTGCTTGCATGGAGAATATCATTTTGTCAACAAGGTAAACATTCACAAAATATGATGTTTTTCAACAGACTGAATTTTCCTTCGATGTCACAATATTAGCTAAAGAGGACGTGTCATCCCTTAAACAGTGCGCCAGTCTTTGCACAAGTGTGGAAGAATGTTGCAGCGCAACATTTGGAAAAACAGCAAAGAAGTGTTTGCTATATGCTTATTGTTTCGGTGAAACGATCACATCTACTAGTGCAACGCTTTTACGAAAAAATCCAGATATAGGTAAATATCTGTTTGAATAAATTATTTGGTGTATAAAGAATAAATTAGGAAACTTCTACGCTAAGGATTTCATTTAAGTTTATTATATTCGAGTCTTAAAATATTCCTACAGACACTTTGATGGATATCGATTTAGCTTTTCTAAAGGATTCTATATGCAACAGCTACTGGGCAATATTTTAAATGTAATATCCTCTATAATCTACGAAGGTAATACATGACATTTCTCTAACTTCCTTAATGTATTTTGCTATGCGGGAAGCCGTTTTAACCACTTTAGATTGTCCTTATGTTATAGTAATAGCTTGGATTGTCATACAAGATGCTGCAATAGCCAGTTAATGTTCAATTTGCCAGCCGTTGAACAATCGTCAGAACTTTAAAAAGCCTAACACTCATCAATTCAACATATTCAAGCACTAGCTTCACATTTAAACCCTCATCTTCCCATATTAATTATATAATAATATTTACATATAATATTTTGTATCTCTGAACTTACAGAAATGAGTTTTTAATCTCAAATATAGGCAAATTATCCTACGTAATATATTCTAAAAAGTTTATTAAATTGTAATAAATTGTTATTGATACAAACAATTCTAAGCTGTGTTATGTTAAATGATTTAATTTATGACATACGAAAAATCCTGGTATGCGAGAACCCCAGGTGGCAGATAGGGGAGGCCCACTGGGTTGGGGGGGCAGGTTATTATACGGAAAGCCTGGCGTGGAGCATAGTGGGTGATGTCATATTTGGACAGTGCCACGCTCCTTGCATGTAAAAGATCCCTTTTGTAGTTTTCGATAAAGAAAAGGCTAATGCCGCTACAATTTTCCGTCCCTACTCATTACTCCGTTTTTTCAGTGGCAGTCAAAAACCGTTGCCCTGTTGTTTCCCATCCCTACCACCTTTTAGATATTGATATTTGTTTAACTTGTATGAAATATTTGCCACAGGACGTTAAGCAACTCAACAATAAATCAATCAATGAAATCCTGGTAAATATTAACATACGAGGTGTTGTCTTTCGAAATTTGTTATCATATATGGTATAAATTCATATGAAAAATCACTTTGAGAAGAGTTTGCGATCAGAAATACAGGTTACACTTGATGCGTTTTTTTGATATTTTTATGTAATTTTTGTCATAAATGCATGCGACAAATGATTTTTTGTAGCTTAAGTCAACATCTAAATATTTTTCTTTACTAAAATTTAGGGAAATATTTCATAGTAAGTTATAGCTTCTGTATAATGTATGATATAAATGCATGAGATAAAAAATGTTGTTTCACAAAATTTGTATTGGACCGAATGAAAGGGATCACACATTTCTCACGTGGTGTGTGGTTTCACACATTTTCTATTTAGCAATTTCCAAAGTAGATTAAAATTATACTGCTTGTCAGTGTGGATGTAATTTAAACTAGTATTTTAAAACACCTTACACTATTTTTATCACTTTGCGTCAAAATTTGAGAAAAACACCTTTGGATCTCTTATTCTAATATTTTACAGCTGACAAGCAAAGCATGGGCTGTAAGAAGTTAGAAGTAAGAGCAAACGGTGTAATGTTTAAAAATAATGTGGAGTAAATTTGTAACATTTGTTGATTTTTTATGGTTTTCTCCGAAAACAACAAACAATAAAGCCGCCAAAGTCGAACATAAATTACAATTAGACTACTGAGCCAATTGCATCCAAACTGGTTTTACAGGAATTGTCCTGTTTTTATATGTATAGCATTGATATTGCGCGAAAAGCTTGTCGTCAGGAGTAGGATTTCACTATTTTTGTAGCCTGGGAAATATTTCCAGATTCAATAATTACATCTTTTTCATCCAATGATAAAGGTTTATCTTCCTGAAATCCTTTTAAAATTAAACATCAAATATGTAACCGGAAACCATGCCAAGCATACAAGATAGCTACCACACCTGAATTTTCTTTTAAAATAATGACCTAAACCACAACTTAATTTTATATCAAGCTGGACTGAATATTGCTCCAGCGTCTGCTCCATTAAGCTGTAGTGATCTGCCACAAGGAAGTCAAAGTGATGTCTATACAATTTACCCTGATGGTGTGAACGGAATACAGGTGTACTGTGATCAAGTTACTGACGGTGGAGGATGGACGGTAAGTCGTGAGTTCTTAACTATTTAATTCTTCTGTATTGGAGTAGTCTTCTACTACAAGGATTCCTCTGGCTTGTCTTTGGTCTGCTAAAACAGCTTTTCGATTCAACTGCGTCAAGTAGAAAGAGGTCTGTGCATTGTGGAACGGATCAGGATTGAGGTTTGGAAACTTGAAACCTGATGATTAATACACACTTGTTTTTTTAGTAAACCAGCATTGGCAATCCTTTGTCATTTGTATTTCTGATGGATGGGAAAGTTGATAGTTTTCATGTTTTTTTATCATCAAAATTATTGTTTTTTAACAGAAATTTGAATATTACATAGATATTTTGGTACATATAAAAACATCATGTCGGATTCCGTTTTAATTTCATGGACACTTTTAATAACTTAATACTCTCCATGATTTTAATATCTAAAACATCACTAATATCGTAGCATGATGTGTAACTTTGTCCAGCATAATATTCAAATACACATTTGCACGATTTGCATGGATTTCGAGGGCAATACATGTCAACTTGTTGACTATTAAATAAGAGTTAAACTATATTTGAGTGAACATGTCAAATAAAGCACTGAAACATTAATGACATCATTGTTACAAACTTGTCAATTACTAATCTACCTTATACAAAGTATACATGTTTAGTATACGTAATTATTCACCTAAAAACAAAAAACAAATTATAGGTATAAAAAACCTTAAACATGCATTAAGCTTCTTATTAAGCATGTTAAGTTCGATGAAAAGCCAGTAAAACTTTTAAGAAATAGCGGAATATCATACATGAAAATTATCGTATAAGCTGCGATTTTCAGCCAGCTATCAAAAGATCTCTCTATATATGACTAAATCAGAGCATTGATAGTATATTTACAGATTTTCATAAATATTTTCAAATATATATTACATGCATCTGTATGTCAAAGATTTTGATATCAAATATACTGACATTTTATCCTAATAATAATTTAAAATTTGTTAGGTGGTGCAAAGAAGAATAGATGGAAAGTTAAGTTTCTACAGAAACTGGAATGACTATAAATACGGGTTCGGCAATCCTATAACAGAATATTGGATGGGTAAGTCTGTTATTTTTAAGTACATACATGTATATATTTAAGTTTTTATCAAGATATCTTCGATCATTGTAGCTTTTTTATTGACAGTTACGTTATGCTAAAAAAAAACTATGTCTAATTGGTCCTTTACAACCAACTCTGAGTTGTAAATGCAACTAAAATAAATCTAGTGAACTACATGTAAAGGCAACATCTTAATGATAAGTTATGCAGTACACAATCCAGAAAAAATGTGGATATATATATATATAGAAAAAGAAGCCATACGATCGCTTGAACAAAGAGACGACATTATCATTAAACCAGCTGATAAAGGCAGTGCTGTTGTCGTTTTGAACAAATGTGATTACATAAAATAAGCAGTACGTCAACTATCAGACGAAAAATTCTATAAGAAATTAGCCTCCGGCCCTACTACAGAATTTAGCAAGAAAATATCTAAAGACTTAAAAACAATGTGTAAAAAGTGCCACTTGGACCAGACTACCGTGGACTATCTGGAGCCGGAAAATCCCAAAGCAGGACGTTTCTATCTGTTTCCTAAGATACACAAAGCTAACAATTAGGGTAGGCCCATTGTTTCTGCCAATGGCCACCCTACTTCGTAGATTTTCACTTGAGACCACAAGTAGAGAATCTTCCATTTTATATTAAGGACACAACACACTATCTCAAAGAAATGGAATCCATGAACGCACCCCCACCTGACACCATTTTAGTTTCTATGGATGTGACTTCTCTCTACACCAACATTCCCCAAAATGACGGAATTGAGGCCTGTAAGGAAGTCTGGGACACAGGCATCACATTAATTCCACCTACCGAATGCCTAGTGCAACTTCTCACGCTGGTCCTAAAATGCAACAACTTTATTTTTAATGACATACATTACTTACTAGTCAATGGTACAGCTATGGGAACAAAGATGGCTCCGTCCTATGCCAACATTTTTATGGGCAAACTGGAGAAACATATTCTTGCTACCGCACTTCATAATCCTTTTTCTTGGTTTCGTTTCATAGACGATATAGACATGAAGTGGGTACTTTCCCAAAAGGAGCTGGACGACTTTATCGTCCATGCAAATAACGCCCATCCCTCAATTAAATTTACACATGAAATCTCAACATCAAAAATCACATTTTTAGACACTACCACATCAATTAAAGATGGACGAATGATCACAGATCTCTATTGCAA
>JAULBM010043224.1:0-10738 GCA_032357055.1 Geukensia granosissima | reverse complement strand
TGAAAACTATTAGAGACAGAATTACACTTTTTATTGCAAATATGTTTAGCATTATGAGATCTACCTTCCCTGCAATTCTCTGCAATTTTGAAGAAAATTCAATCAATAGTGTTGGAGTTATTGACATTTTTTGGCCAAATTTAAAAATTTAGATATATTTTATCTCATGATTAAATCAAAGTGCTGAAAGCACTGCATAAAGTTTTGCACTAAGTAGTTGTCCCTGCTGTCAGATTTCTATTTCGATTTGTTTGGATTTCTGTTCTTCTTGTACTATGTTTGGATCTCCTATGTTTTGGTTTTAATTCTACTTATAAGGCCATGAAAAAATAAATTTTAGCTTCTCAGGCATCGCCGCGTCTGTCGAACCCTGCCGCATCCGCGGTCTTTATAAGGAAAAAAATCGGTAATAGCCAAATCCGGAATTTTTGTCTTTCCAAGTCCGGTATAGGTTTCCGTTTAACATATGTAATTACATTTCCTGTTGAGAAAACGTGCAACGAAAAAAAAAAAAAAAAAAAAAAAAGTTGCCTCACTGCCTCATTCAAAAGTTTCAAAATTGGCCTGAGAAGCTAAACATTTTTTTTGCATGGCCTAAGAGGTTACTCCTTGAAATGTACATATGGCATACTTAAATTCCCCATGTTAAAAATTAGTTAACATATATTTTAAAGATAATTTTCCAGCATCCTGGAACCAGGTATCTTTAAATTACCTGATATTCTATTGACAACAGCGGGCCAATTAAACAGTAATCCCTTGCAAAATATTTTAAATTAGGCTTGGACAGACAGTTGGATTATCTGGGCATACATGACTTCAGGTAGTGCACAGTGGAAACGATTTATACTGTTTATAATTCATATTGTTTGACAAGCCACAGGATTTATTGTGTTTACAATATTTTAGAAAGGTCTTTAAGAAATGACTCAATTATGACAGAATTATTAATGACATCACTAATATCTCAAAAGCAGAAGCTTACTACTTTGACCACCTCTGTTTAAACAAAATAAAAACACCTTCCAAATCATTTATATACTAATTCTTGTTGAAGATAAAAAGTCTCGACCTTCAGTGGTTGTTGCTTGTTATTAAAATAGTGCGACAATTTACCAAAAGTTTATGGATATTGAAATTCATTTTTAAAGGCTTTACTGATCTGAAAAAAAATCTTTTTTGAATTAAACTGAAATATTTTAATGGAAATCTAGCATACAAGCTCAGGAATACATTCATCTTTTTTACAAGAATATCCACAAAAGAGCCAACAAATCTACCTGTATTCTAAACACAGCCAAATTTTCTACTTTGTACCCACCCAGCATTTTGTTACAGTGGAAGGAAGAGTAATAATAATTATATAAATATGAAGGTTCATATGAGAAGATAAGGGTTATATGAGACTGCAATCCAACCATAAAAAACAAAGGGAAATAACCAACATAGAGGTATCCTCCAGTTAGTCCTTCAACCACTTCTTGTTAAACACTCTAAATGTCCCCAAATAAATAAAATATGTATAAATAATACTGCTTAACTGATTATTATCAAAAATATTAATGTAGCAAAATATTTAATGCAAAGACAAACATATGACCACAATCCTTATTTTGGAGAAGTAATTTACAGTAATATATAAACAACTGTGAAATTTCATGTGTATTTTGTGAATTTTTATTCAGTGTTACCATTTTCTTTCACTCAAACCTATATGAGAATGATTTTCAACAAAGGAGTAAGGGCATTAATGCCCTTTTCGGCCAAAAAAAAGCCAAATTTAAAATAATGATTTCACAATTTACTCTTTGGGCAATTCTATGGAAAACAATTTAAAAATGCCTATTTTGGTCAAATGTCTCAGTTTTGCTAATTTTTTACATTTTTTAAGTATATTTTATAAAACTGGAAAATATGTGCACTTGGAAGAAACAACTTTATACTTTGTGAAAATATGGAATTAGGCATACTACTATTTATTTAAAATATTTTAATGTCTCTTGAATGTGCTCGATGATTTTCTGATAGGAAATATGGTAAAATATTGGAAAATCTACCATTTCCAGTTATTTTTGTTGAGTAGGTGCAGAAAAAAGATGTCATATGGACATTATAGTGTATGATTTTTTTCTATAATATTTAAAAACACCTAATAATACATTAATTTTGGTAATATTTCAGAAAGATATTTTGGGGCCAAAAAGGGGCATAAACCCCCCTACTACATTATAGTAAAGATCTCATGTGTGTTATTTTGCATTCTAAACTGATTATAGTTTATATGGGTCTTAGTACAATTTTGAAATAAATACATTGTAATTTACCTAAATGGGAAAATCAAATACATAGTTATTTTGATGAGTCAGTTGGCATAACAAATACTTTAACAGAAGACTTTAAATGTCTTTGCCTTGATCAATTTTGGTTTACAGATCTACCCGTATATATCTGTATTATAATAGAATAGTTCCTGTGTTACTGTTCATTGTTTGGTTTATAGGTCATACCTGTATAAGTTCAGCCACCAGGCCTTCTAATGAAGCGGCCTCCAGATGGTTTTGGCTGTTCCACATTTTGGCACGTCCAAGAGCCATTAACTCTATAAAACTATCTTCTGGAGAATGAACCTGCAGATGACTGTTAATCTCATTCTCTTGAAAAGCTGAAAACATATTATACATTTTTTATGCTAAATATTTTCACAAAAAGTATTCTCTCACTATAAGCATGTGCTCATGACTTTTAATGGTATAAAGAGTTAGTTACTAGTATCAATGATAACCTCATATCAGGTGCTGGCTTTCATTTCAAATCTCTCCCTTTTGTAAGAGTATCATTGTCTCTCCTATTCACTCTCATATGACCATAAGTCCTAAAAATATATGTCAGTTCATGGTCACATGATCTGATTTTTATACTGCATTTTTAAAGTGCCAAAATCTGGGAAAAAAATCACAAATTTCCAACTCATTTTATAAATAAATGAAAAGGTTTCCTTCAAATATTTATCAACTGCCATTTTAGGAATACACACATTTGATTTTACTGTGTATTCACTAGTTTATGTAGGAATAGCACATACAAAAGTTGAGTGTGTATTTTTTAACCTTGTGTTCAATAGTTTTTGCAGGAATACACACATGTGTGTTTTTACATTTTTGTAGGAATACACACATACAAAGGTTGAGTGTTTGTTTTATACAGTGTATTTAACTGTTATTCAAATTAGATAATGCATCAAAAGTTTTGCTCTGAAGAGTGCATATTGCAGTACAACAAGACATACTGTGAGCAAAACTCACAAAATATAACCCACAACCACATGGGTTATCTGCTCTTGGAATGAACCGAGATGAGTTTTCCATCTTATATGTGCATATATATGCAGAATATGTTCTATATTCATTATTTTAAATATAAACTTTGTTTCTAATGATCATGTCAAGTTTCAATGAGATCCATTGATCAGTTTAGGTGAGATGCGCTTACAAGGTATGTTGACAGATGGAAGGACAAACAGGCAGACATGGCGATTCCTATATACTGTACCACCCAAACTTCGTTTGGGGGGGGGGGGATAAAATAATTGTTCTTACGCAATACATTTTCCTAATATAACCAGGAATTTGTATGAATGTCTGTGTCCATTCCCTAATCTACATGGACATTTTTAAAACTCCCTATCTACATGTAAATGAACATTGTGTCAATTTCCCTAATATACATGGACCTTGTGTCAATTCCCCAATCTACATGCCTCAGACAGGACTTTGTCATGTTGCCTGAAAATAATTATTCATAAAGCCAAAGCTTAATTCATTGAAAAAATAAATGCAAAGTATCTTTTTAAACAAAAAGTAGACAAAAACCTGTAACGATCAAGGTGAAAAAATGCAGTACATGTACTTTGTTTTCTGTGGAAGAATGAGTACTTATACATGAATATATTCCTACATCTGTTTGATTTTATGTAGTTTTTGAAGTGTGACAATAAATTGCAATATATTAAAGATAATTATATTGATATTATTGATATATATTTTTAACTTAACATGATTATGGACCAAGTGAGTTTCCAAAGGTCTATAAAAATGAGGGATCTCTGCACTTTAATTGTGACCTCAAATATTTTTGATATATAGTCCATTTAAGGAGGGGTATGCATTAATTAAAATTATAAAAATGATTCCAATCAATGTATATAAATTCAACTGATGATGATTCTGCTCAATTTGGGCACTGTGATTAGCATAATAAAAGTTTGTTTGTTTGTTTGTATCTGAATAGATTTAAGCATAAAATTGGAGATTTGATGGTTACAAAGATCTGGTTGACCTCCAGTAAAACAGTATTGCAACCATCAAATTCCAAATGTTGTGTTCAACTTTTCACTTACAATACATTTATTTCGTAAGAAATTTAACAGATCTTGGCCAAAACATACAAAGAAAGAGACAAAGAAAGATAACTCATTATCAGTTTACAGTTGACATGTACATACGTTTTCTATCAAACAGATCAACTCTACCACCAAGTTTATGTAACAGTCCCATGTAGACAAGAATTCTGGCAGCATGATACTTGACATATTTAGCATACTTTGTACTGTGATTGGTATAATACCATTCATCTGATGGAAGCAGTAACTGCATCAAGGTGTCGGAGATTTCAACATCAATAAGAGGTTGGTGGTTGTTAGGGTTTAAAGCTATAGAGGCAAGGGACTGCAGGAGAAGGCACAATAAATGCTGAAATGAAAAATAATATTGATAGTTTAAATCTGCACTTTCACCAAGATCAAATTGATGAATTGCAGGAACATCAAATTTTAGAAAAATTTCATCCTGTATACCTTCCTATTTATGTGGGATTTTTTTATACATAAAAAGACTTAAATGCATTTTTGAACTGTAAAGACAAAATATATCAGTTATGAATTATTCTGATTGGGTAAATAAGTAATCATTTATTAAGGCATATTCAAAACTTTTCTAAAACAAAAAAAATCAATCACACTTGTGTATTAAAATTCTTTATAATGTTTTAACATTTTTGTGCATATTAAAAATGGATATCTGATTTTAACAGTTAACAATGTAAAATTTTCTAGTTAATGAAACAAACTAAGATATTACAATATGTCTTAAAACTTACAGGATCATGGTTGGGATCCAAGGCTTCTACTAGTGTCTTTAGATGTCCGTCAACAACTATCCTTTTTTGAACTTGGTAACCATGGCTCATAATTGCCAAAATTCTGGCACTGAGTATTTGAAGACAATGATGAGTACAATGGCGCCATCTTGTACTTGGAGTACATTTTTGTCTAGTACCAATAATTCTTTTATGCATGGTTATGTTGTTGTGTAGTACACTGAGTATTTGACTAGGATCTGTTTGTGTCAAGATGTTAAGTGGAAGTCTGTCATAATTTGATGACTTTTTATTTTCACTACCATCATCAATCTTGTCAGAACTATTCTCGTTAGAATTTGATTTTTTACAATGAGCTGTTGATATTCTACTAAAAGCACTACTAGAATGACCGCTACTAGAATGACCGCTGGGTTCATCTTGATTATTTACACCACTCGGAAATGAGGAATGTTTCGGACTTTTCTGGACATCAACACCAGATACATTTACAGAATCTACAGTTTGTAAATAGATGGTGGAAATTTCATAATTCTTATGTACAATGCATATATCCATGATACGATTAATAATGCTGAGAGCAGTGAAATGTAAGGATTGTCCCCCTTTGAGAATTTCCAGCGATGTTTGTAGTAATTTTGAAAGCTGTGTAAATATGACATATTTGCCATCCAGTGACTCAACCTTTTGTAACTGGTCATAGCAAGTCTGAAATGACAAAATATATAATGAAAGCATCTAGATGTTGTGAATAATGTTTTCTAAGGACAACAGATTATACCATACAATCAACAATACCAAACATCAATAGAATAAGACAAATATCTCTCACACAACTACACTGCACAAGTATGAGGGATTTTATTTCAGCTACAGATTTATAGCAAAAATCAATGTTTTTGTTTATTTTACCAATGCACATCAGACTATTTTTTTTCTTTTGGTAAATTTTATGAATTTTCTGAAAAATAGCAATATTTAAGATTTTCCCACATTACAGATATATTAAGACACCACCCCTCATGGGAGATAACTCTTACAAAAAACATACACTTAGAGATGCATCCCCAGTTATGAAAATCATGAAATTGCTTAGGTTCTTAGCATTTTTCATGTTGAAATAATGAAAAAAATAATAAAGATAGGGCACAGTAGAGTGATGGATACAGTAATTGGCAATAAAAAGTTTTATACCCAATAAGTTTTGGAACTAGACCAATGTATTGACCCATTTCAAATTGTGTCATAATTATCTCCCTTGATTTACAACTATGGCTATGCTGACATTACACAAGCTATGGTAATTTCAAATATACATTACATTATGAAAATTTTTTTCCTGTAGACCTAATTAAATCCTACTAATTAGTGACACTATGTGAAATTACCCTTAGGCAGTTATTTTCTTTATCAGTTGCACAAGTGAATTTGTTTATTGGAGAAATATACAAAAGGGTTAGTGATATTCCAATATGCTCTATTAAATAGAGCTGATAGCTGTCAAGAGAGGTAATTCAGAGTGAATTGGAAAGTGGACAATTGGCAATCAATTAAATAACCTTTTTTTTTTCATTGAAAATGAGAAATCTTGTGCATATATATATGGTGGGTTTCTTAAATTTGCTATTACTAGCCCCATTCATGTTACAACTCAAATTTTCATTTTTTATGAGATAAATATTATTCACAGCTAGTTTAACTCCATCATGTCCATATTTAAGGTAATACAATCATTAGTTATGATTGATTGATTGATTGGTGTTTTACGCCTCGTCGGCAGTATTTCTCCCATATCGTGGCGAGTTATGAAGTTTGGTTTTTAAAAAGCACCAAAAAAATTACTTTACAAATTTTCCAATGCAAATCACTTTTCACCATAGCAAAAAAAACCTCTGAAGGATGAAGAAACCAAGAGTTATTTTCAGTTAAAGGTATGCTGCCTACTAATCCCACATTTTTCAATATTGAAAATGGGGTGTGACAAGGAGCCACACTGAGTGCTCGTTTATATAAGATTTACATCAATCAGTTACTTGATGAGCAATGTGATACTCAAATTGGCAGACGAATAGGAAATATGAATTGTTGTGCACCTGCATGTATGGACGATATTACTATTTCTGCAAGTTCACGGGAAGAAGCCCAGAAACTCATAGACATAGCCAATGATTACAGTCATAGGGAGGCATACCAGCTACAACCAATGAAAAGTGTAGTATTTCCTAAAAAAACTACAAAAAATAAACCAACAGTACAACAATATCTGGTAATGGATGATGTGAAAATGCCAGTAGTAGACAAAGCCACTCATATTGGATTAGCAAGATCAACATTTGACAATGTTTGATACAGCAATAACTTCAGGTGAAGAAAACATAAAGAAAGCTAGACGGACTATGTACAGTCTAATGTCATGGGATGTATGGGGAGAATGACTTGACCCTGCAATAGCCAACACACTATTAAAAACCTATGTCATGCCCGTTCCAGATAATGTATGGTTTGGAGATACATGTAGTAGTTCCTAAAAGTAAATCATTGGAGACAATACATAAGTTTTATAAGAAAACTATCAAGCGACTTTCATCTTTACCACCAAGTACTGCTGATCCTGATATATATATGTAATCGGGAATTCTGCCAACTGAAGCAGAAATACATATAAAAATATGTTGAAAAACTATAGAGACATATAATGGAGGGGATGGAAACTAGAATTATTCATTTCGGGCGATTCTAAATTAAAGAAACCAAAAAATACTTCGAAACAGGCTTGAAAGAATTCCGGATATTGCCGATTCTAATAATTCGAATACAAATGAAATGAAAGGCTAAAAAACTGTTTAAATGTTGCTTTTTTGTTTGGCCGATCATTATTATATTTGAAAATCATCACATTTTATTTTGGGGCCTTTTACATTGTCGTAGGGTGTAGTCATGTATTCATGTGCCGGCAACCTGTAGAAGATAGTAGAAGTTTGAGATTTACTTGCTTTATATGACTGCCTCATGGACAATCATACAACATCTCCTTTTAATTGCTATATAAAATACTCAAAGTACTTGAACAACTAATTTCTATGCTTGTATTGTATAATTCTAACCGAAATGCTCAGATTTTTGCTCACGGACATTTTTTAACATTCAGAAAATCGGTTTGAAGCAAACATTGATATAATGACATCAGAAAATCCAAAAGAACCAAGTAAGTGCGAACGACTGATATGGGAGCAGAAATAACCCAACAACATCTCTTTAAATGGCCATCTGCTTCTTCAGGTCTGTCAAGATTTCATAAATCATAATTCCAAACATCAAAGAAATATGATCTAAGGAATTCAACAAGGCCTTGAGGTGGCAATGTCGAGGGTCTAACGCAAATTGTGTAAGACTTGACAGCACTCCTTCTAGCAAATTATAAAAACGATTTCCAACATTTCAACAAAATAATGATAAGTAATATTTGGTTTATACTTTAAAATAGCTAGGGTGATACAGGGGGGTCCCGCGCACGGACGTACGAGAAATAAAATTTATTATTACACTTCATGCAAATTTCTGACCTTCTCCCTTCATTTCATTGGACAGGCAGCATTTGTTAATTTTTACTAACTCTACTAAAGCCACGCCTCTTCTTTAGCAACACATGACATTTTCTAAAATTATCAGCCGTCTTAACCCGAAGTTCGAAATTATCATCCTACCTTACCCGAACATTGCCGAGATGCTTAAATTACCACCCCACTTAACACGCAGTTTGAAATTATCATACTAGTAGACCCGAACATTGCCGAAAGTCTATATATTATCACCCACCTTGACCCGAAGATTGTCGATCCGGAAATATCATAACCATTCTTGTTTTTCTACTATTTCCGTAAACTAGCAGACGGTTGATGTTAGTAAACTGTTTTCAGTTACCTTATGACTTAATATTATTAATAACTTAATAATAATCACAGGTATTTGGGCATTCAGTATAATAAAAACAAACAGCCCTTGGATGAAGGTGTTAGGGTGATTAACACACTCGATGAAAAAATTATCACCCTCGACGTTGTCTCGGGTGATAATTTTTTCCCTCATGTTTTAATCTACCCTAACACCTTCATCCACGGGCAGTATGTTTATAATATCACAAGGAACGAAAAATTAGAAAATGGCTTGCACGTTGCATTTTAATCAAGACACGTTTAACACGACATATAACCGACCCCCTAGCACGACAACACGTGAAATAAAAAATATGTAAAAACGTTGCACGAAAATAACCCTGTACCACCTTTTTAAAAATAAACAACGTCATAGACATACCTGTTAACCTCCAGCAGTTGCTAAGTGGGAGATCTCCCACTTTCCAACTTCCTAAAGTGGGAGATTTTGCGCGACGACCTTTTTGAATAGTATATTATTGATTTAAAATTATTTAATGGGATAAGAAAAAAATCATAAACAATTAATCATTTTCTATTTATTATAATAATAATATTGCTCCTATATATTACAATGGACTGTTTGGTTAAGTACTGTATCACTGAGAATGTATTCAAATCAGTTTACATACTGGTTTTGTTTAGCATAGGCTAGGGAGCACAGAGTATCATTATGGAACTCAAATGTGTCAGTCTGGATTTTTTTAGCATTGAGAAATCCCATTCAGGTTGCATTACTCCCTGGCAGCTCACAACAGATGTTTTTGCCATCTGTATGAAATATTATTTCCTAATTATGGCATCTTTTATTTCCTTTTCTTGGCATTTCTGACATTTTTTCTGACATCGTTGCAGCTGTGAGGATGACTTTATATTCGAATATAAATCATTTTAAACTGCCTACAGGTTGTCATCCATTCGATTTTATAATCAAATGCAGTCATCGTGTTTCTTAATGAAAAATCACGAGGAATTCCAAAGCACTTTTACGACAATTTGCCGAAAAATGCCGATTGATCAGCTGTTTAAGCGGTATAAACAAAGATGGCAACCTCTATTTGTAGGGTATTTTTGACCAAGTTTTGAAGCGCAAGTTGACGTGGGAGAAATTTGTACATGCGGGAGATTTTCGTCTCGCGCGCGGTAGAACATTAGATAAGGCAAAATATCGGGAGCCTCCCGCGTAAATCGTGAGGGTTAACAGGTATGACAAAGTGTTTGTTTGTCATGAAACTTTTTAGGCTGCATCCTTAGAAGGATTTTTATTTCATTTCAATAACATTTTGAAACTGTTAACGCAAATGGAATTGACATTTTTGCAGCATCGGTAGAATCTATCATTTAATTTTTCCTCATTTTGTCTGATAGGAAAGCAATTGTGGCCATCATCATAATTCAGATTCTTTTAGCTGAATTGTTATTTGGCAGTTTATAAATTTTAGATTTGCTGTGCAATTTGTATACCCCCCGCAAACATAGTTTGGGGGGTATATCTGAATCTGTCTGTCCATCCGTCCGTGTGTCCGTCTGTCTGTCCACATAGCTTGTAAGCGCATCTCCTACACTGCTAGACGGATTTCAATGAAACTTTACATGAAGCTTAGACAATGTGTAGATTTGCATATGGGAAGATCATTCATCGTGCTTTATTC
>JAULBM010043213.1:0-10738 GCA_032357055.1 Geukensia granosissima | reverse complement strand
AGGTATGTCCGTGTTTGAAGCGACGTTTCAGAGTTTAATGACCGCAATCTCTGTATAATTGAAAAAAATAGTAAGTCAAGGTTTTCGTTACCACAAATTGATTACAATGTTCATTTAATTCTTTCATAATATAAAAATAGGAGATGTTGCATGGTTATCCATGAGACAGCCACCCACCAAATGACAGTAGAATTTAAACTTCTACAGGTCTCATTATGGCCTTCAACGACGAACCAGAGTCCATACCATAAAGAAAGCTGTAAAAAGCCCCGAAATACAAAGAAATTTTACATATCATTTTGTAAGTATAGTTTCACAATTTGGTTTTCGGGGCCTTTTACAGCTTCCATTTTTGGTATGGACTCTGGTTCATTGTTGAAGGCCGTAATGCGACATGGATAAGTTTAAATTCTATTGTTATTTGTTGTGGCTTTCTCATAAACAATTATGCCCCATCTGCTATTTTTATAATATTTATGAAATTTATAATGATTTAATTAAAATGATATTTAATGTTTTACAGAAATAAGCTGCATTTGTTTAAATTCGAAACCACTCAAAATACGGAACGAATTCGAAACGTATTACACATAGTAGTTATCGCTTCCACTGGATTTGGCATCCTATTGCGATATGTTTTGATCTGTGTACTTCTCGTACAATGTTTTTTTTTTATCTCAGACTTCCTATGTTTTGATTCTAATGCTGCTGATTAGAGGTTACTTCATCTAATATTAATATAGCATATGAAAGATTCAAAATATCTATTCAACACTGCTGGTCAACGTGTATTATATAATTTTTAACAATTGATGCTAAAATTTTATGAAAAAGCTGTAAATTTTTTTTTAAATATTGCTTTATTATTCGATTATATATAGAGAATTCTCAAAACTTAGACAATCAATGGTATAGTGTAATGTTAGAAATAAAAACGCAGTGTTCCTGAACGTCTCTGTTTTTGTTTCAGGGATGAGCAAGAGGGACCAGTTAGACATGACAATACTGGACTCAACGAAACAAGCCAAGTATTACACCGAGGAAAATCAGTAAGCAGCACTTCATACTAAAGCGAAACAATAGACATAAATTCAAACTGACTTATATCAGGGCGTTTGTATAACAATTAAGGAACTTTACAGACCATGCAATTCAACAAGTTTTCTGTTGTTCCAATTCAACAAAAGCTGCCAAGTACAGATGACTATTTGATTTAAAGAAACCTTTTGATGTTTATATCAGAAACTTGTCATGGATTGAAATGCGTCTCGTTGACGTTATGTTTACGCCAACTCATCTTATTTCAACGAAATAGCATAACAAATCCAATAACTCCGCGAATAATAAAATTGATTATCCTTAAATGTACCTCGTATTTAGCTATGTTTAAAGCTCTACATATTGGTTTTCTGATAAAAAATATTTATTATCTTGCTACCAGCTGTTAAGTGAGACCTTCATATGGAGACTGATACGATTCCAATTGTTTGTCTGTGGGTGATTCCAAGTTAAAAAATTATCCAGATGGCTTGGATCATTATTTTTTTATGATAAAGATGCCACACACCACTTAAATGAGCAAAGGCAAAAACCGGTTCAGGAAGTTACAAATGGGATTTCAGAGAAGTTGAAAGAGATGTGATATTTCTTGTCTTTAGAAAAAATAATCTGTTGTTGTATGAACATTGCAAGAAAGAAGCTGGCTTAATAGTTTAAAAATATCGACGGTATAATGTGTCGATTTGCACATAATATTAATTATCTCTTATTTTGCTCTATTCGTTTTGATTCAGGTAAGATAAACGTCTAATAATCTCCTGCATTGTAAAGCACTTTGATAGTATATAAGGCAAAACATTTGACTTTCTACGAGTGTGGGGTAGGAATGAATTTTAAATAAACATGCCCTGATTTACGGTTGAAATCAGTTTTGAAAGGAATTCTAAAATGGCCGATAAACTTTCGATCCATTCTTTAATATGTGTTAAAAAGATTTTCAGAATCGAACGGAAATATTTAATTCAAAAGTATTTTTCGAAAAAGACTGATAATTGTCAGCGAATATAAATGTATGGGAAAAATTTGAAAAGTGAGTCAAACGTGGGGAAACGTTGACCCTGGAATGTAATATAATTCAAAAGATTCTTTGTATTTTTTTACTATTACCGGTATAAGCTTTCAGACAGGATGAGATTGTTGGTTCGATATTGCCAAATGGCATCAAATGAAAGTCCGCCTAGGTAAGCAACAGGAATCTCTAAACCAGACAGAAAATCATAACTGACCAAGAAACAGTCATGTTATACTAGATTTAACAGATATTTTTCGGGTTTATTGTATGACGTCAGATTCTGCAATATACACGGGTTTGCTACCTTGATTAAAATGTAGTCGATTCATTGTCGGCTTGTTCATAACTAATTGCAGAATTCAATTAATATTGTTTCAGAAGCAATGACGACAAAGAAAAAATTTTATACGATGAGCCAGAAATACTGAGTAAGCCAAGGATCTTCTTGCTCAACTTGTCTTGGTATGGACTCAGTTTGATGTTTCTGCTCCTCTCTGTTGAAGGTAACCAAGTGTGCATTATTTCTAAAGTTTTGTCTTTTTTTTAACTTAAAGTAATATTGATATTATTTAACTGATAATACATGGCCTAATTTTTCGTTTAATTTCATATAGGATTATTAGTGCTAAAGCATGAGACTTCTTAAACATGACTATAACTAAAGTTATTGCTGTTCAAAGATTTTATTTCATAATTTAAGAGATTCATATACAGTTTAAAGGTACACCGTGTAAAGCAGCGTCATACAGGATACAGTAATTCTCCTTGTTAACAAAACAGGATATAAACACCTTCATCAAATAAAACAAAGTGTAAACCTTCAAAACAATTGACATTGCATTAGTGTAGATTCTACAAAATTCCGAAGATCTGTTAGAATGCCCTAAATCAAGGTCCCTTTCCACTTGCAATAGAATTAAAACAGTTGATTTTTCCACCCTATATACTACTATTCAAAACTCAAAGAAAAATTAAGAGTCTTAGTTCACCTCATTTTTGTTAAAAAGTTGGCAAACGCAGATATAAATAATTGGTTCTATGGAGGGACAAACCTTATTTTGTTACTAACCACTTTGATTCTAACAAAAAATACTCTGAAGATGACATTGCGAAATGCTAGTTTTCTTGATTGACAACATTTTTATGATGTTTGGCGGACGTGTGTTTCAAAATACTGTCAGCATTCCAATGGGAATCAACTGTGCACCCCTTCTCGCCGATTTATTCCTTTATTCGTTTGAAGCTGACTTCATACAGAGCCTTCTGCAGAGAAAAGAGAAAAATAAGTTGAACTAATCTTTTGGTTTCACGTTCCGCTATATAGATGAAATCCTTGCACCGAATAACGCTAAATTTGGTGACTATATTGACCGCATCTATCCCATTGAACTTGAAATTAAATATACTACAGAAACAGAAAGGTCTGCTTCTTACCTAGACTTTCACCTAGAAATTGACAGTAAGAACGGGTTAATAACAAAACTTTTCCACAAGAGAGATGACTTTGATTTTCCGATTGTAAACTTTCCGTTTATTTCTAGCAACGGTTCAGCTGTACCTGCATACGGAGTGTATATTTTCTCAGTTGATATGCTATCCAGGGCCTGTGCTTCCTATCGGGATTTTATTCATAAAGGGTTGCAGCTGACAATAAAGCTATTGAGTCAAGGGTTTCTCAGGGAAAGATTAGAGTCATCACTCCGGAAGTTTTTCGGTCGCCATCATTATTTGGTTGTCCGCTACAAGATGCCCGTTTCACAAATGACAATGGATATCTTTCCACTGTTGTAAACACAAATCCGTTTCATACCGGTTGTGAATAACATCGATTCTGACTATACGACGGCTTTGTTTACTGATTAACACGACGGATGCCACTAGTGGAGCAGGAGTTGCTTACCCTTCCGGAGCAACTGAACTCACCCTGGTTTTGTACGGTTCGTGTTACTCCAGCTTTGATTTTCAGTGTAGTGTTGTGTGTTACATGCTTGTCTTCCTTTTTTTATTGGTCATGGTCTTGTCCGTCTTCTGACTTTACGAGTTATGTCTGCCCCTTTGGGATCTTCGAATTCATTTAACAATACTGATGATCATAATATAAAGCTAATTTCATTCCAATATTTTTGAGAGTATAAGAAAAGTGAACAGGTTTCCATTTTCAAGAATGTGGCATAGGTCAGGGTCTAGTTTACACCATTTTTCAAATAGAACAAGATATGTTTTTATACTTGTGTTCGATACAATTGATCATAGCATGAGCAGATAGCCCGTTCATATGAGTTCATAAAATGGGAAATATAATTAGAAGAGTTTGTGTTAAAACAATTCATTTACTACTTGTCTAAAAACACCTATTTTCCGACTACTTTTTCAAAACATATGATAATGCAAATAAATGAAAAATATGCAAAATAGCATAACAAAAACAATAAAATACGTTCATAATATATGCTTGGTAGTCAAGACACTTTATAGTTAAAGTTTATTTAAATTGCTAACATTAACCTTATGAATATGTTAATACTACTTTCTTTATTTTTTAGATTTTTCTGTCGTTATATTTTTAAACTTGATCATGTACTTTTCTTTAAAACGGGTGATTATTTTATAGTTGTACCTGCTCAGGTCCATGCTTTGGTTGGTGATGCAGCAAAGGGCAGATGGTTAGGAGGAATGATCGCCGCAGGTGCAGGTCAGTCCGAAATAAAAATCCTATGAGGTTTAAAAAGTTACGATGAGACAACAATTAGGGTCATGTCAAGGTTTATTTTTAAAAATGAAACTCGACAGAACAAGTGTTCTACCACTTAAATAAGACAGTGGAAAACAAAGCGTCTGGTTAACGATCATTTAGTTCTAAATAGACAAATCAGTATCGTCTTAATTTTTTTTAGCCATTGCATTCTTCTGTGGCGTATTCTTTTGGGTATTGTGATAAATTACATAAGTAACGATCCACTTAAAACAACCACGACGACGTACCTATAAAGTCTACCATAGAAACATTACTTATTCAATAAACCAAGTGATGAATTTTAAACATCAGCGGAATTTAGATACGTTTCAAAAAGGTGAATTTTAATGTAAATCAATTCTCTTATATTTTCAAACAGTGTTATTCTGTAATTTTATCGTTCGCCATCATTGCAAGAATGTGATAAATGCTGCTTACGTTATACTGTTATTAAAGTTTAGTGTTCAAGAATTTATTATGATTATAATTCATCATGCTGGAAATCAAAATAAACACACCATGTTGTCAAAAGTTACGAAATGTAAAATTATAATACAGGTGAATGAAAAAAGCTAATAGTAACAAAACAAACTTAGATTCCAACAGTATTTCTACATTGAAGTTTAATGTTTGGTCTGATGCTTATGGCGTCGAAACGATTTTCTTACAAACTGAAGTATGAATCTACTATGATATTTCAGCTGTAACATTCTTTCTGAGTCCTGTTATTGGTATGGCGAGTGACAGGATGACTTTGCAGATTGGTAAACGACGTCCTATGATGGTAATTGGTTGTACAGGGTTATGGTATGTAAAGTAGTGTAATAAGGAAAAATCATTGATGTTTAACTGGTAAAGAAGGAACCATTAACGTAACTTTAAACATTTACTAAATCCTCATTTCGTGTTATATGTATCATGTTTTTCCATGAAAAGAGAGGTACTTTCTGTTAGTAAGGTTCTAGATAAGCTTTTTTAAAAACGAAGTGCCCTGTTAATAAGCAAATGCGCACGTGGCATAAACGGTCCATATTTGACCTAAAATTTTAAAACACTCAGAGATTGGATTTATTGCTTAAATTTAAAATATTTAGCATTAATCGATTTAATAATTTACGGCAAAGGTTGATTATAATAATGCGGTTACGATGTCATCTACTGGGTTTCTTAAAAAAAACCAACAGAAAATGGTGAAAAACATTTACCAGAATCGGGAAACAGCAAAATATTTACGGCATGGCATTTTTAGTTCTACCTGCTCACATAGTATAAAATTGTCTCTTGCTTACAAAGATACTGTTTCAGTCCAACTTATTGATTGATGAGACATTTTAAAAGACCTGTTTTTTATCTATCATTTATTAATTGCTGTTAAATTAATTTTAAATATTGTTTTTTTTTGTATTATGTATGTCTACTAAATAACTCTGGATAAACTGTTGAATGGATACTTTAGTTTTGGGAAGATTTTTGGGGCATAAAATCGGCCGAATGTCCATACTCATTTTAATACCGCTTTCAGCCGGGAAAAACAAAATTCCAAAGGGGCAGATGAAATCTTCAACTCATTAAACAGAAAATTATTTTGCCAAAAGAGCTAAACAGACGACAAACAGCTGCTTACTTCACACTTCACATAAAACTACAGATTTTGTTGCCATTTTATTTCTCTCTTAAGGCTGAGTTCGGTCTGTTAACATATATCAGTATGAGAAGCATCGCCAAATTTTCTTGAAATTTAGACATGTTTTGCTTTTAAAAGTTTAAACAAAACTGAAATGCAGATAAGATAAATATAATTTTATGACATAGCTCACGGGAACAATAAAAATGTTGAATTAGAAATAATTGTTACCATAGCAAAGCTTCCACCTCCATACCAGAACAGTGTTTAGTAGCTGGGTGTGATGTTGCCTCTACACTGAATTACAACTGTGTTTGCTGTTAGGTTAACATGGACCTTCTTTTAAAATTTAAAATGTATTACAGTACTATACCATTATAAAGTATATTTCCCGTTTTAGTATTGGTCACTACGTGCCATTAGGTAATCACGGACATCTTTCTTCAACATTTTTGTCAATGTTTAAGAGTACAATAAGACTTTTAGTATGTTTTCTATTTTAGCATTGGCTTGATGGGTATGGCTTTAAGTGCATCGCACATACGAATGACGTAAGTAATTGAATTGCATAATGTTAAATTAACCATACCAGAACTCTACCAAAAACAGAGAAAAATTACAAAATTAAAAGGTCCTCAGAAGGCCTTCTCACTCCTTGTAACATGCTTGAGTTCATTTTTAAAGTACTCATAAAATACATCTGCACCTATCCCGAAGGATCTTATATAAGTTTCTGATATTTCTGGTGTCTCTTCTGGATATGTTCTTCTTTTTATGTATATAAATATGTTGCAATGATCAACAATTTCTTACAAGAAAAAATCAAAAAAGTTTGGGAATTTATCAATTGACTTACGATATTCATGTTATATTTTACAGATACGGCACAAATTCAACTTCTATCAACGGTACTGTAAGTATATTTAATACAGACTACTAATTTAACAATAAAAATTTAAATTTCAGTGTAACGAAGCTCATTACAATTTACATATGCATAAGATTTTAAGGCAAATGAACTGTTCATCGAATCAATCAGTTTGTAGAAGACAATCATGACTTTACTTACTATAAACTTTGCTTTAAAGAAACGCGGCTAAGTAAATTAATACACATTTATGACATAGCCATTAGTCAAATTAAGACAATAAAGTGTATGATCAGCAGAAATAACTAATGGCTTACTACACAAAACCCAAAACAACAATGTTGTTGAAACCTATCACTTCCTTGTACAAGTGGATATAAGCACATTCTTGTTGACTTTATTGTCCAGATACAGAAATACATCAAAATTCATTTTCCTATATTTGCTTTCATATATTGCGTTTGCTACAATACATTAAGCAATTTTACATTTCGCTTACAGTGCTACAGAGATTTGGTGTTACATCGGTGCTCACCCTTTAAAAACGGAACAAATCATCCCCATCACGGTGTTCACAATGCAAATCCAAGTTCTTTGCTAGTTCCCGAAGGAGGTCCTGGAAACGCTGTAGATTTGGAACCTGAACCTCCTGGAAACTTAGGTAACGTTTACAGAATAACTAATTGTTATTAGATTTTATATATTATTTAAATTCGGACATAAATAATATTTCTTTAAATTTATTCAATTAAATTCAAAAATAAGCAAATAAACACTACTCCCTGAAACATTATTTTCTCTATCGATATTACTTAAGACATGACTGGTGTCTTTAAACTATCGATAAAGACACTGATGGCCTTTTGCTACGATATTTTGTTTTCCATCAGTTCTTTAATTACGACTTTAAATTTGGAATGTCAGTGGTGCAACAGTTGGAACATGCTTTACAGGATATTACTTTTATTGCATTAATTACGACCATAATACGTGTATGTCATGCAATTGTAATGGTGTGTTTTACCAGAATGGGTACGTACATTTTAATTCCATTTCCCCCTTATTTTAAAAGGCTTTGTCCTATATTTTGTTTGAAGAAAGGCTTGTATTTTTTTCAGCTTTGTATATTATCTTCTACTTATTTGTAACTGCCATGTTTGCAACAATCAACGTTCCCTACAACGCTTTGATAGCTGACAAGTCGAACCCTTCTCAGAGAGGTATGTTTTTTTGTAATGGAAATTTCGGTTACTTTTACAATTCTTACTTTTCCAATTCCTGAAAAAAGACACTGGAATATCCGCCAACAAAAATTTTTCAATAGATATAAATAATCATTATCTTTTCGGTGGTAATGAAAATTTGTTTAAATAAATATATAGGATCAACTTTTGTTTTACTTATTGAAAATCGTGACAATTGAATCACAAAAAGAATTTAGCACTGTTCACAAGCATTGTCGACAAAACTGAGTATAAAATAGTGACTTTGATTTTACTGTCATGTCTTCTGCACATGTCTCCAGTTATGGAGTGTAATGAAAGCTAAATTTTGAAACAGCGCTTTAAACAACTTCGAAGCAAACAGGTGTTAAATAATTAAAAATTATTAGACACTTTAATTTTACTTGCAGGTTTCAACTCTGGAGTGATGGGAGCTATGATATTACTTGGTAATGTCAGTGGCGCAGCAGTTGGAACATGCTTTACAGTAAATTACTTTTTTGTTTTCATTAAATTCCGACAAAAATATGTGCATGTTAAACAATTGTAACGATGCATAGGAGGTGGCGTTTTAACAATTAATTAAGCTGTAGAGGGTTTGTTCTATTTAAATGACATTTGAATGCATATGTATCTCTTTGTTACGGCGAGAATCTATTGTAACCAAATGAATGCACTAGACGGTTAATCAGCAACAATAATTTTGCTGCATTTTACGTTAACAAGTATCTTTCTTTATGTTTAGGAGATTGGTGTAATTGGTGCATATGCCGTTGCAATATCAGTTGTTCTCGTCAGTGTATCAGTGACTCTTTTTACAACAAAGGAGAATCCAGGCAAGGAAGTAAAAGAACCTATTGGTAAGATCATGACAACATTCATTCCCTGTATTTATGTCCAGTACGTGATGGGACAAAATGAGACCCTTGAGACCTATAGAGAATTTATATAAACGGATTGTTAATAAAGTTGGTAGTGTTTTAGGGTTAGACAAGAAACATAACCAATTAGCTAATAATTGAACTTCCCAAAAACAAATGAAATATCAACGGGTTTTTACTACAATGAGTAACACGACGGGTGTCACTAGTAGAGAATGAGTTGCTTACCCTTCCGGAGCACCTGAACCGAACCTTGGTTTTTGTAGGGTTCGTGTTACTCCAGCTTTAGTTTTCAGTGTAGTTCTATGTTTGTCTTTCGTTTCATTTTGTTGGCCATGGTCTTGTCTGTCCTCGACTTAACGATTTCTGTCTGCCCCTTTGGTATCTTCGAATTCCTTTTTATAATTAAACGCATTGCTGATATCTTTACCACTTATCTCATATCGAAAGTTGATGACTCGATATTTTAGATACTGATGCAACTTTAACAGGAATAGATGCAGTATTATCAAAAATACAAGATTGAGATGAAAATGTCATCGTTTATGCCAGCAGAACTTTAATTGAAAGTAAACGGAATTATTGTGTGGCAAAACGCGAATTACTGGCAGTTGTAAATTTTGTTCGTCAATTCCACACTAACTATGGGTAAGAAAATGTCTTACTCGTACTGACCATGCATGACCGCATGATTGCTCGCTGGATAAGCATTTTGGATAAATTTGGTTTTGATATCAAATTCAGAAAGGGAACTTCTCATTCCAATACTGACGGTCTTTCTCTTATACCTTAAAGAAAATATAAAAGGGATTACTTTATAGAGTGCTACCCCAATAGGTCGCCCCTTATCCAAACTCAGACTGAGTAAAATTTGACCAGCAGGGACTGTCAGCAACCCATTCTGGGAACTGTCCTGTAGTTATGACGGCGAAAACAGAACTATTAAATACAACAGATTTCACTCTGACAGAAAATCCTCCTGAAAAAGAAATTGACCCATAATGGATAGATTTTTGGACTAATTGACCCAAACTGGATAGATTTTTGGACTAAAAAGGAAATCAAAATTATGCAAGAGAATGACCCAGCAATAGGAGAGATAATTAAGTTTGAATCAAGTCAGGAAGAAAACCCAGTAGGCAAGATATTTTAGGATAATATCCTGAAGACAAAATACTGATGTGGTCAATGAGAAATATTGAAATAAAAGGGGATATTTTTTGTATAAAAAATTTCTTAAAGATGACGGTAGTTTAATTTGTTTAAACATATTTTATTTGCCAAGACATGCAAATCGGATAAGACACAAGTAAATCATACTTATTAAGTCTTCTCCG
>JAULBM010043191.1:0-10739 GCA_032357055.1 Geukensia granosissima | reverse complement strand
TTATTGTAATTATTGCTAGAAATAAATATTTGGTATATATTTTAATTAATGCGAAAGCCTTGAACAGTTTCTTTTTTCCGTGAGTATACAATAAGTGGTTAAAAATAACAAAAACCAGATCATGGTTACCAGAAAACCAACGGAATATTCGAACAAAATATCAATGGAATTAAAATGCGTTTTATTCAAATAGGGGTGCATTACTGGTATAATTCAAGGAAGGACATGTCATGTGACGAGTTTTATCCGGTATTCCTTCTGTACAATGGTGGCAAGCTGAATGCCTTTGGTTGGGCGTTCAATGCAGCTCTTACTTCCAACAGAGTAGAACATCCTCCTAAATCATCAATTGCGGTATGTATATTCAGTTTTAATGTGACATCACTTTCAATTATCATGTATTGGTACAAAAAATAAGTCTTTTTACCAATCTTATGTTAATCTTGCTTGCTACTTGTAAATATCTTTGGAGGAATTGGTCTTTTTTCAAGTATTTATGGCTTTATTGTTTTATAGGTTTTGCTTTGTCACATGTTTACTTTTGTTTTTTAAAGAGAATTTTAAATTCACTTAATCATTTATTAGAAACGAAGTTGGGAAACCCGAAGTTTCAGTTTATAACTTTAACTGTCCAGAAATAATTTTACATTTAAACATGGCGGTGAACAATCACATGAAATACATAGACCACGGCCTGGAAAAAATGAAAATTAAAACAAAAACAAAACCTGACACAAAATGGTGAAGTGAAAACGCTGTGGAAAATCCTGTACATTGCGTTAGTCATCACAAAGTAGATTAAGAGTCCAGCAGAATGTATTTGAATAAACTGCAACGAAAAAACGAAAAAGGCATTTTTCATTTTTGAATTCAAAACCAAAGTTTTAAACTTAATGCTAACGAAGGGATTTTCCAAAATGTTTTGGAGTCCAGTGTAAAAACCCCATGTGAGAGATCAAAACTCCATGGTCCAAAGAGTCAAGATATATTCGAAACAAACTAAAAGATAAAACAAAAAGAAAAAGAAAAAAATTGAGTCAAAGAACTCCTGTAGAAACATGATTGATGACTTCGGACTTTGCGTAGAACGATCTAAACAGGACAATATGTTTTCTTTCGGTGCAAACACTCATTGTACTCCCTTTCAAACACATGAAACTGTTATAATTATTACAAAAACTATTTTTACTATTGAAACAAAGACTGACATACACAGAATAGTGTCATTTTCTTTTAATAGAGTGAATACGAATCAAAACTAAGACTTAACCTGTAGAGCTCTAAACACTTTGATATCTTGTTCAAAACCGCGCATAATTCGCTCACAGAGGACAATTGTTAATGTAACTGATTTCTGATTTTCAGGCCTTTATGGACCCTGTACCAGATTGTATTTATAACACCGGTACGCAGTCTACCCTACACATTTACTTGACAAACCATCCTGAACTGGATACATGCTAGCTTTATGTTTAATGTATAGTTTGTAAAAAAAAAATTCTCAATAAACTTTTTTTGATGATGCAAACAGTCATACATTCTATTAACTCTTTATCAATTTCAATTGTATACCACAGATACGTGCATCTCTTCATCTTATAATGTACACAGTTATCATTTTGCTGGAATAAATTTATTTATTAACAACAAATTAACTTAGTTCACAGCAAATGGTATAGCCAGTGCAATAATAGTAAACGCTTTGTAACCCCAAGAATGCTGTAGATAAATCTTCTTCTTATTCCTAAGTGCTTAAACTGTTGTTAATTTTTACTTTCCATTTTCATCAAGAACAAACAATCTTTTAATGCCCAATGTCATAAATGGCAATCTTTTAATGCCCAATGCCATTAATTGTATAAGAATTTGAAATTACCTAAGGAATGCAATGAAACAGTCATGTCAGAAAACAAAAAAGACCAGGGACAACAGAACAAAGGACAAACATTAGTTCGCAATATCCTGCACAGAAAGCTAAAGCTTGAATAACACGAATACTATGAAAACGAGGGGCTGAGGTGTTCTGGAGGAATTACCAACTTCTGCTCAGCCTTTGAAACTTGTTGTGTTACTAGACAGTCAAAGCCGGTTTATAGTCATAGGAATGAAATTTAAAACACGACAAAGGGAAGATTCCGTTGTCATGTGCGAAATTGAGATATCGTAACGGTCAATCAAGTCGTGATGGCGACCGAAAATTTCGGAATGATAACTTAAATCTTTCTACTAGAAATCCTTAATTGACTAGCTTTCAGAAGTCACCCATAAGATTCTGATATTACGTACAATGTGTGGAGTACCGTATCAAATGAGGGGTGAAAACATCACATACAGGTGCCCGCCTGAATGTTGGTTCTTGTAAAAGAAAATTCACAGTGTGAAATTCAAAGTCATCTCTCTTGTCCTCGATTGTCATTATGCGCTCTAACTGCTAATTTCTAGATATAAGTCGATCCAACATAAATGTTGTCAATAAAAAATCAAGCGTCTTGCATTTGTCATTTTTAAGAAATTTTTGGTGGAATCAATGTGGTAAACTACAAAATAAGGTTTGTTTCCTCCGGAAACCGAACATAACTTTACCCTGCGTATGCAGTCTTTTTTTTTTAACAAAGCAAAGGTTACCAATGCTTGTAATTTATCTTATAATAGTTTAGGAGTAAAGGCGGAGAAATGAGTGAGATTGATTTGATGTATTTTAACAGTTCTTTCGAATTTGATAGAATCTACATTTGATTCACGCCACCTCTAGGGAACTTTGTTTTAAAGTAATTCAGACACACCTAATATAGTTTTTTCTAACTTAGAAAGGGGATTTATGCAGCATTTGACAGACCACTGCGATGTTAAATTGATTGTTAGGATACTTGTACAAGTTTAAAATCCGTAAGATAGAAGGATGATCATTTTTTGCTGCTTAGCTGAAATTACACAGAAAAACAAAACGGAACTATGACTGTCAAGAATTTCTCCTTTTTTAAGTAGTTATCGATAAATTGTTGGCAGCTTTGTCAGCAGGAGAGACAACATATTTGAAATGTACTTCAAAGAGATGTCTAGCAACATAGCAGAATAACCGACCTAAAATAATCGGGTAAATATTAGGGTAAAAAGTAAACAGTTCAGAATAGTTAAACACTGCCCAAATTCCTATAAATTGTGTACCATCTGTCGCCTGGAAGTCCCGTTTTCAAATTCTTGATACAAAAGTACCAATGTTAAATTAATATGGAAAATTTTGGGTATGCTATATGTACATTCCAAAGAGTAGCATTTGAACCGATAGATAGGAAGTCAAATCCAAACAAACCTAAAAGGGAAGCCAAATCCGACGGCAAGGACAACTACAAAGTGCAATACTTTTCGAACCCTTTCCGTATTTTCAATGCTTTAACATTTTATCAAATGCAGCAAATTTCTGTAAATCATTGCTTGATAAATTCCACGTGAGACAAGTCTGACACTGGGATAGTGAATATCTTCGGGGACATGATCCAACAGCAGAGCTATCCACCCAGTGATTTCAAAATACAAAATTACCAATGTTGAATAAATATGGATAATTTTGGGCGTGCTATATGTACATTTCATGTAGAAACCCCACCCCCACCCTCCCCCGAGGGCGGCCGGGGTATAGAAATAGGTCGTTCGGTTTCTCCGCCTGCAGGTAGAACCCCTGCTAAAGGGGCGTTCGTAAGTTCGAGCGGGATGTTTAAATACTCGAACTCCCCCGGTTCTCGAAGGTGGTGCCGGGGAAAGAATAGGCACCAGGTATCTCCGTATTGGAGGCACTAGTCCTCTAAAAGGGCCGTCCCTGATTGTGGGGGATGTATTAATTCACTATCCGCCAAGAGGGAGACGTTAAAGACGCCTCGTGTTTAGAAAATGCCACGTCTTAAGCACATTAAAGACACCTTGTAAAAGCTCATTTTGAGTGGTCAGTAGGCGGCCAGTTATACAAGGCTTAATATTTCCGCCCCTATCCAACCCGAAATTTTTCCAGTGGCAGTCTAAAAGTCCCTCTCTTGCCGGTCCAATACTCACAGTCTACATAATGATTTATTATTTAATTTGTTTTCGTCCTGAATATGCATAAAATATTTGCCTCTGGACGTTAAACAACAATCATTCGATAATTTATGTTTTACTGAACATAAATCTTTAAATCCTGTAACAAACAAAACTCATTTTACTGGTGTAGCTTGATTTGATTTGTTGATTGCTGTATTACGTCCAGTAGCAATATTTGAGCCATATTCGGACCGAGAATAATTTCATAATAAATCGATATGCAGACTGTGGACCAAGGAACAGAATGGTAGGAAGTTTTGACTGCATCTGGGAAAAGGTCATGCAGTCAGATATTTGGGGGATTTGAGTGAATCCCCGTTTTTAACGGGTCTTAGAACGCGTCTTTCTCTAACCATAGTAACCACATTCTCCCTTCCGGACGAGTTGTGATTTTATTCATTCTTCAAAACTAGGCTCGTGGTCTCAGGGAGGAGACAGTTTTTTTTTTCTTTCCTCGTTCGAGAATTTAAACATTCTTATGGAGAAACCCGAATCACGCCCATTGGGGGAGTTTTGGTTTAATTCCTTTTAAGCCGGATGTTATATTCTCCACATTTATTTGGCTATTATTATTTTAATTAATCTTTGACTTATTCCACACTTTCTCTCTCTATATATATAGTGTTCGTCAATCAGTCGTGAAGATCTGCTTATTGCCATTTACAGAAAGCACAGGGAGAGGGTGTATCTGCCAATCTTGTATACTCACTTTACACAAGCCCGTGTGATTTGTCATTCAATAAATCGTCGTTATTAATTAAAGAGAATTGAGTGACACCCGAAAGGTCAATCTAGAGACTCTGTAAACCGAAAACAAAGCAAAGACAAAGCACGATATAACTTGCATATGAACAACACGGACTCCAACAAAAACCGATAGCGAAGTCAGACATTGCTACTCCACATAATTAGGTATTCAGCTACAAATTAAGATATTTGTGCACTAAGATAATGTATGTTTTTGTTTGTTAGATTTTTTATCAGTTACTTGTCAAAAAAGTCATTTCTTATTAATGCTATTGATGCAGTTGCCAATTTTTTAGCCGCCTCTGTTGTAATATGATGAGAAAACAAACCGTCTCGTTCTGGATTTTTGTCTAATGACAAAACATGAACGTCGGCTTCAAACGAATTCACGTCAGTTCACATAGCTAATAAAAATGCAATTTAGACAGAGAAACTGTAGATCCTACTGTTTTGGGAGGAATAAAATGCCAAATGTTGGCGTTGCTCCATTCAGAATAAATGATGATAAAAAAATCAACTGTCTAAATATTTCTTACTTCGGATTTAAGTGTACATAGCATTTATATCATTTCTATTATTATTGATCAAGTAAGAATTTCGACTGTTACAGAAACTAACTGTACTGAAGTCCTTTGCGTTATCATTGTGTAAAAATCAAGTTATATACTTTGACAAGATACTGGTATCCAGATTTAAAGTTGATAAACACGGTGATTGCAGTGATGAATCTCTACTATTCCTGATGGTGACGATGTCAATAGAAACATATTCTTTGTATCTCAAAATACCGAAATAAAATTACATGTTTGTTTTGAGATATTGAAGTTGAGTTATTTCCGTGCGCTGAAGGTTCGGTGTCAATATAACAGAAATAGATTTTCGAGGGGCACGAAACAAATTCTTAAAGATATAGTGGCTACGGTATTCAGTTTTCTATAGGGGTGGCTGTAGATATAGAAAAAAAAATGAAAATGGTTCACTTATATGTAAAGCTGTTAATGCTTGTAATGTTGTTTGCACAAAATTGAACAAAAGTTAAACATGTGTTTTATCTACCGAATAAAGTGAGCTTTTATATACATGCTCGTACTCCGTCAAGAACTGTTCAGAGGAGATCTCTCTAATCCACTAAATTAAGGAAAGACCAGTCAGCATTGTTTACAGTTCTTTCTGAAATGTAATTTTCGTCACAAATATATCGTTACCAACAGCTCTACCATAGTCCAGCCATTTAACTTCTAAATTACGCGGGGCACTCTAACATCTTTTCATTGCAACTTATTTAATACATGTATATTTTTCTATAACGAGGCAAATTGATATCTCTTAATTTTTTATTTGGAAATATCAAATACAAAACTATAGGCATCAGATAGCATTTGTTGTCTTCGATTCATTGTCTGAAACGTATCATCGAACTCACCCATAGGTTTACTCAAAAATTACAGTGAGAAAATATAACGGCATAAAAATAACAGAGGTAACAAAGAAACTGTAATTGGTGGGACGTTCGTTTTTGTGCACGAATAGTCGGGTAAGGTTAAGAAGTCAGCTCTGAACACAGTGTACCGACAACTCGTGCAGTTAGAGCTGATTACTTATAACTAATTTATAACTTATTACTAAAAACTGTAGCGTAACATCCATACCGGTAGTTTTGTTTGCTACCTCTGTTTACGTACTTTTCTTATACAAAATTGAACAGAACAAATCTTCCTACAAAAATAGCGAAGTTCGTCTTGGCAAAATTACCGGAAATTTCTGTTTGTCGTGTCTGGCAACGTAGTTGGAAACCGAAGTCATTGTCCTCATTAATCTTAATTGTTTGCATATCTGTATTATAACTGGGAAAATTCGTGTCTTGTAAGTTTTAAATTTATTTCTAGGTAAAAGTTTTGTCACGTCGTCGGAGTCTATAGTTCTGTAAAGATGGAAGGAGACATTGGCGAATTGGAACAAGATCTGGCAAAGCAGGAACGTGGACTTTCGCAGTTGATGAAAGACAAACTTAGAATTGAACAAGATATTTCACGTTCAAAAGGTGCTGATTCTGACCTTAAAAAAGCTCTTAAAGAGAAAGAGCATGAAATTTTGCTTCGAGAAACCGATATTTGTGTCATGAAAAAGCGAATCAAACAGAGAAAAGATAAAATAATGATGCTACAGTGCGAAAAGGGCAAATTAGAAAAGGCTACTATCGACACCAAATTAGAAGAAATGAAACTTGAGGAAAATATTAAAGGAGTAAAGTCACATTTAGATAGTGTTGAAGATCGACTAAAGAAGAATCAGGCAGTTACCGACCAGACGGAAGATATCTTGGCAAAACTAAAAGAGCGAGAGGCTGAATTGAAAAGAGACATTGAAAAGTTAAAGCAGCAATCAAACTGACATTTCAGTGGCGTACGATTTTGAGTTTTAAGCTTCGCCACATTCTATATAGATCGATTACATTAATTTTTCAGTTGATTATTTTGCTCATAATTCTTATAATTTTTAAACGTTTAGGTTTTGACTATCATTGCTGTCGATTAAACTCTGTATACACACAAAATCAATGATTTTTGTTTTGAAATTTCAAAAATATTACAAATGTAGTTTACTTAGAACATATATTGTTAAAATATAAAGTTGTCTTATCAAAAATTGTTTATAGTGTTTAATAATCAAAATTTCCTTACAACGATTAGTAAATTATATATAATGCACGGCGCCAAAAACAATGTAATGATTTTTTTTGCTGTTCTGCTTTTTCATCTGCGCTAAAATGCTCTGTTGTTTATCTAGTATGATTGGAAAGTAAAGCATGATTGAAGCTGAGAATTTGCATAATATACTTGGCATTTATATTTGTACATGGTCATATTTGTCTGCTTGACACGTCGAGTGAACGAATGTACATGTATGTTTGAAAAGTTATTGAGAAGCGTTCGATCTCTTCTTGTTAACATGTAGTGTTGTCCCTATGACATTTACTTCATATCTTCTATTATAATGACCGATAAATCGTATGAATGATGAAAAACTGAATAAAAAGAAGACGAAAGAAATTGTACTTAAAATGCCGTATCGTAGGAAAACTCAAGGCTTAACACTAGGCTTAACTAAATCCGGACTTACCAGTTGGGGTCTCGGATATTTGGTGCAAAATCCTACAATCCAACCATCCTGACACTGTTTTTGAAAGTCCTGTTTTTTAGTTTTTAATAGTCAGACTTCAATCTGAATTGCGAGTTTAGTAGTGCTTATTGGTTTTCAATGGGGGTTCGTCCGAACCCCTCGAACCCCTCCCCCTTTTTGCTACGGGTACGACAATAGCGTTGATTTGGTTTCTTAACATAAAGTTTGAACGCCAAGAAATCAAAAGAATGTAAATAATTTAACTAATGATGACGCAAGACAATCACACTGTTTAAAAAATTAGAGTAAAAAGTAAACAAATTTCCGTTGAAACTCTCACCGATATATAAGGTTAAGCCAAATTCAAAGCTGTCAACAGTGTATGTGTTAATATATACTACTCAAAAAGGTATTGCAACACATGAATTTATATAGTGCCACTAGTTGAACAGGAGTTGCTTACCCTTCCGGAGCACCTGAACTCGCCCTGGTTTTTGTAGGTGTCTTGTTACTCCAGCTTTAGTTTTCAGTGCAGTGTTGTGTGTTCTATGTTTGTCTTTCGTTTTGTTTTGTTGTCCATAGTCTTGTCTGTCTTCTGACAACGATTTCTTTCAGCCCCTTTGGTATCTTCGAATTCCTTTTATCGTATGGTTATATAAACCTAAATTAAGCAGATAAAAGAAATTTATGAAAGAAAACAGATTGGTTAACAACAGTGTGCGTGAATTAATTTTTTTCGATTACTCTTAGACATCGCTTAGTGATGATGTCATTCAGTTCAATATAAAATTTTCTGGTATTGTCAAAATTATGCCAAACAAGAAAAGAAAAGGAACAAAAGCCTAAAGAAAAAAAATGTCGGAGATAAATTATTGATATTGTACCCATTTTTAGCCAAACGAAAGTGGACTGGGGTTAGAAACCGTTTTCAAGTTCCAGAACCGATCTAATGATTGTGTTCTTAAGAAAGTAAATTGTGGCATCCAATAATAAACTAGTCGAAGCTGCCACGCTGCATATCCCCGCGCTACTCTGGTGTTTAATAGTATAATGTGAATGTAAATATCAAGAGATAACTTGTAATTTTTAAAAATGAGAGGTGGGCAGACCTCTGGGAATGCCCATGGAACTTGTCTTTTCATGCAGACTAAGAATATTTATGGTAAAGGGGTTGGGATTTGAACAGTTTTTCATATAATTTATAATATTTTAGGATAAGGGGTGGGGCAGGCACCGAGAATGCTCATGAACATTGCTTTATCATGCCGACTCGAATATATATGGTTTAGGGGTAAGGATCTGAATGGTGAATTACAATGTAATTTGTAATTCCTAGAATAAGGGGGGTGGGGTTGACTCGCGGGAATTCCCATTGAACTTGCTTTTTCATGCCATTTTAGAAAATATATTGTTAAGGGGTGGGGATCTGAATGGTTGTTGAGATAATTTGTAATTTCCAGAATAAGGGGTTGGGACTGACCCCTTGGGATGCCAATTAAACTTGACTTTTCATGCCGACATAGAATATATATGATTTAGGGTGGGATCTAAACAGTTTTTGAGATAATTTGTGATTTTCAAAATTAGGAACGCACGGTCAGCCCCGGGATGGACCATTACATCTCGCTTTAGATAATAATTAATATTATATATGGTTTGTGGGTGGGGATCTAAACTGGTATTGATATATTTACAATAATGTAATAATGTAGCCTTTGGCTACTGTGTATCCCGACCCCTTGGGGCATTATCAAAATTCCGAAACTACATCTAAAGTACAATAACTGAGACAAGTTTCAGTTCCGTACTCCACATAACCTCAGAGGAGTTGCGTGACAAAGGATTTATGTACCCTAAGGCTACCCGTGTATCTCCACCCCTTGGAGGCATTATCAATGCCGCAACCTTTGTCATAATCTACATCTCAATTGCAGTTATTGAACCAAGTTTCAGTTCCGTATTCCAAATAACCTAGCAGGAGTTGCAAGACAAAGGAAAATGTACCCTGAGGCTACTTCTATAGCCCAGCTCCTGGGAGCGTTATCAAAATTTCGAAACCTTTGGTACATTTCCCATACATAGTGTAATCAATGTTCCAAATTTCATCTTCATACCTCTGATGGTCCCTGAAATTATCCTTAACATAATTAAAGACATACGTACGAGGAAGAGCAAAAGATGATCCTTGCGATATCGCTATCGCGGGGATAAAATGCTTCATTGGTGAGGCAAAGCAACAAATTTGGCATTTTAATCAGTTGATAGCATATATTTGGTGGACGGGTTTTCCAGCAGACGATTGGCATTCCAATGGGCACTAATTGGGCTCCTCTCCTGGCCGATCTATTTCTTCACTCGTTTGAGGCAGACTTTCTCCATGGGCATTTAAAAAAGCATAAAACTTTAATTTCAGCTTCCGTTATAAAGATGATATTCTCACTGAACAGTGCAAGATTGGTTAATTATTTTCACCAAATTAGCTTGAAATTAACACACCAGACATTCCATAGTCTTCCTCATAGTTTGAATTCATCCTGAATAAGACAATGGAAGATGGCTTCACACAAAACTTTATGACAAACGTGATGACTTAGCCCAGTGGATGTCGTTGTTTTATTAGTCATTTATTGTAGTACGTGCACCATTTTTGCTTTGGATTAGGTCGATTGTCGTGTTTTTTTTGTATAGTTTCACAATTTGTATAGCTTCCGTTATGGTATGGACTCTGGTTCATTGTTGAATGCCATAATGGGACCTGTTGAAGTTTAAATTCTACTGTCACTTGGTGGGTGGCTGTCTCA
>JAULBM010043158.1:0-10740 GCA_032357055.1 Geukensia granosissima | reverse complement strand
TCTGGAACATTTTTCTTTGTGGTCGTAAATTTCAGATAAAATTCTAATTTTTCAATTTTTGGGTCAAAAAGCACTTTCTGAAATCTCATAAAATGAAAAAATGAATTTTTATTTTTTTCGCCAAATCTGCAGTTTTGGTTTAAGTGACCATTCTGTAAAATTTCAAGCCGATATCTTCATGATTAAAAAAGTTACAGTCATTGAAAGTTTATTGTAAATACATAGGGACGTAACGTTTCTTTTTTGACTAGTATATATAAGGTAAACAATAATTACCAACTGTCTTGATTGTCTCTTGCATCTGTGTTGTATTTACAAGACTCACTGAAAAAAAATGACGTTGCTTGATAACACAAATTATACTGTTGTGCACTTTCTTGTATTTTGTCATAAACCGACAACATTGAAATTGAATACGAAATAGTCACTTAATTTGATAAATCTATATAGAATAAAAAATTGACAAAGCAGAGCACAAAGTCAGATAATAATACGTGTTGTGCTTGACTCAATGAAATATTTTAATAATAGTATTATTGTTCATGACAAAGCCAGTCCAATAGCTATGAAATCCGTTCAATTTATTTTGTCATTGCGATCATCTTGTCTTATACCACGTTAACACACAGTATTCAATCATCAAACTTACTGTGTTTGAAGACATTTCGTGAGGAAAAGTTTGATGCCTTGGGGTTAAGAATATCACCCTGAGCTTGCTTTTAGATAGGTATCTTCTGTTTTCATTTCATTTCATTTGATAAGTATGTATTGTAATTTAGGTTCTTTCTAGTCGAGTGGGATGCGTAAATGTCCGTTTGAGTTTAATAGTTCGTTTTAACTATTTTCGTTTTCTTTGAGTTTTCCTTTGAAAATTCATTGGATGAAGGTTGGGATGAAACCTAAATAGTTTTAAATAACCGCACCACATGCCTCATGCACCTGTCCCGCAACGATTGCTATTTTACCCTCGTGAGATTCTTTGTACATGATATGCATATTGAATGAATAAATATGACAAGTACATGTACAATAATTAAAAATAGTATTATATTATAACAATGTCTGTGGCTAGACTTAATTTCGGGTCTATGATAAAAATATTATCATATGGACGAATTTAAGTAAAAACCACTGATATAATTACAGAGATAGCGATTTAAGCTTGTAAGAATTATGAATCTTTCAAGAACTTACATGTAGTGAAAGAGGAAAAACAAGAATGCATTTAGACTAAGAGGAAGCATTAACAGCTTTGTCTTATAATATTTTCTGATGACCTACCTGTGCAATTATATTTAACAATTATATTTTTGCGAAGTTTGAAGCATTCATTGTCTTTAGATAACTCAAGTAGGTTGATTTCACACTTTTCCAAGTTGTCGTTCTTACTGCAGATGTCGGAGATTTTATTTTCAACATTCTTGCTACCCATTTCGTTACATTCTTGCTCACGTGGCAAATTGATGTGAATGCTATTTTCCATGATGTAAAATGGAAGACAACCTTCTATAACAATATTTTTCGCGCTGTCCAAACATGATTGGTTAACTAATCCAATTCCTATGAAAAAATATCTTAACAAAAACATCGGGTTTATCATAAATATTAATTATAAATCAACACAATCTAACATATTTATATAACACATTATTTTAACTAATGATTGTCCGTCATCTGCATGTACGATTTTGTCAAAATTGCCATAATAAATATTTGTAATTTAATAATAAAAACAGCGGTCCTAGAAAGAGGTAAGGTCAACCTTGTTTTTAAAATATATCCACCTAAAAATTTAAATCGTAACTTGTTCAGAAAATAAATTTAATATTTTAACATAAGAATGTGTTTCATGTCTCTAGTATCATAAAGATTACTCATGTTACCTCTGTACAAATAACAAAATTTAAAAGTTTACCTGGACATTCTCCGTCGTAAAAAGATAAGTCATCCAACGCCATAAGACGAAAATAATTTGTTCTAGACCCAAATCTTGCTAGGAAAGAGACTTGACACTGCCTTTTACAAAATATATTTACATATCGCTTTTTCCATCCATCTTTTAGTTTGACATTCAAAACATCAACAATGTCCTTTTTGCCATTTCCATATTCAAGAAGTATGCTGAGAAAATCGTTGGATCGTACTCCGTTAAGGTAAAGCCAGAAAGTCATACACTTTTTTATATTTTGTACCTTTGTTTTGTACTTGAGAAGAGCATACCCAATGCTATATGAATAAACGTTTGCCACCATGTTGTTTTCTGAAAATACGGTATAATGTAAGAAGAAATTCAAAACATTCTTTAAAATTAGCAATAACACTCTTAGATTAGATGATTTGTTGTCATCAAATTAAAGCTTATGCCGGCAAAGCTTTAAATACAATATCATTAACTTTATTTGAAAATATATATAAAAAAAACGTTAGCGTTAAGATTTTCTTTGTCGACGCAAAAATCAATACTGTTGCATTGAATGATAAATACAGAAATAAGTCAAATAATCTTCGGAAAATAACGGAATCCAATGCACATTTCGTTTCGACGTATTCCTCACTGCTACAGTGCTTCCTAAAGTTTGTTTTTAATGCTAAACAAGATACATTAAAAATAATCACATAATAATTCAAGAGAGCCATTATTAAAAAAAAGAGGAGTTCATGTAAAAAATTATAACAAATGAGGACAATATTTTAACATAACAACTATCGTCCAAATAATTTCATTATGCAAAACAAGGGATAGACACATATATAGTGGGGTAAAATGTTTGGCAGTTCTCCTTAACCTTGGTCTGTGGTGTGACAAGACGACATAAAACAATGTTCACTGCATTTTTTTACAATAGCAAATATGTATTTTATAAACAGGAATTGGCTGAAAAACGACAGACATGGGGGATATCAAGGTTATCTTTCTCCATCTAAGTAAGAAAATGACTCCGAGGAAATTTGTCTAACCAGAGCCACGAGGCCTTCAACAAGAATAATGCTGATTAATTAGCTGTTGGTTGTTAAGGTCCAGAGGAAAATACTTCATGCATATTCAGGACAAAACGAAGTTAAACCCGAGATACATGCAATTCACCTAAACGAGTGAAAGACTGACTATTTTTCTCTGGGACTCACGATATTTTTATTTCGTTTGTATTTTTGTATGGTGGGATAGAAAAACTGGCTCTGGACTCATTAACCTAAAAAGTTGTCTAAAATTATACCTGTAAAAGAATTGTCAAATTACCGAAAGTAGGGTGTGGGACAAAACAGGGAAACGGCTTTTGACAACCACTAGAAAATGGGAAAAATTGGCCATGTCCACACCTGACGCCTAAATACATACAAAGTAACTCAAGACTCCATATCTATTTATTCAGTTATACAATTATAGTAAGCGTTCGTCATAACAGTGGTGTCAGGAGTCGGTGCGATTCCACTGTTTACATCTCATATATTGTACACGACAAAAAACAAAATTTTTGGGTTTTTTTGGGGGGCGAAAATTTTATTTTCTTCACTAGCGTTTGAAAATTTACATTTATGGTGCGTGATTGACACACACACACACATACCCCATATTTAAAAGAAAGAACATTGAATATATGCCATAAAGACCCAATCCACATCCTTTCTTGGTTGTGCACTGTATAATGATGCTGCCTTAGTTCACTAGACTTCCGTGGGGCACGAAACAGGTTCTTAATAAAAGTGCCTTGCATTTCTCTGTATTATCTGCACCACTATTTTGTAGTATTTTTCAAAAATCCTTCTTGGTAGTTGCAATTTTTACCATGTTTTCCCTGTTCTGATCGTCTGATGTCAGTGCCGATCTCAGAAAAATCGACAGATACTTCGGGTGACGTATTGAGCTTGTGTGTTGTTTGATGTCTAATATCAGTGCCGTTTTAAGGAAACCGATTGAAATCCGCTAAGTTACACATTGTTTTTTTACATATTATAATATAGAAGAATAGTTTGATATTATAAATTAGTACAAACATTTTGCGTAGTTTTTTCACTAAATATCACTGCTTGTAACTGAAGTCTAATATTTACTTTTACAAGCTGACACCGAAAGCAATATTAAGAGATAGGTTGGTTTTAAAGCAATGAAATGGATGGATGGTTAACAGACATAGTCAAATTAGGTGACGGTTTAAGAAAAGGGAATATGGTAATCCTGGGTCCATCATGACATACTAAAACTTTGCCAAGATAGATCATTTCTTGTCAGGATTAAACACATGCGAAACGGATTATCAAAAACCACAATTTGCGTGGAGATGATGTTAAATCAGACGAAGAATAAAACCGCCGAATATATCCATGAATGCACGTCTAATGGAGATGATTTCTTGGATGCGCCAGAACCTCTAGTGCTTCAAGATATCAGTTAATGGACGTGTAGCGAATGCAATAGACAGTTCGTATACAGACTGCAGGAATTGAAAAACTTCACAAGGGAATTGGATGATACGTTTACCTGTGTAGAAAGAGAGATTGAAGTTCTGTCTGGCAAATAGAGAAAGTAAACATAAAGAAACCGTTTTATCTGAAAGACTATGTTCATTTAGTGTATTTACTTTGTTTTGTAAAAATATTTTTGTCTTATTTGTGTTGAGTACATCATCGATCAGACGTTTATTTTGTTATCATTTGTGTCATTATTGGCCATACCTTGTATTGCACATTTGTCTTAAGTAATATATTTAAGTTTTATTCTAATTTAACTGTTTGCGCAATATTGATTATATACATGCTGAATCCATTTTTGGTCAATAAGAAGATGAAATTTCCATATCCGGTGTTCTTCATCTAGACACAAACAGAGGACAGTGCCGTTGATTTACGAACACCAGAAGACATGTCTTGAGAACAATGTTTCTTCACATATGTCACTCACGACTTCGAGTTGAAAATGTAAACTTTAATTAGCACAAGTGTGTTTATTTGAAGCGAATATTTCGGAATTGTTCAAATCTGACAGTGAACATGTACTTACAGTTCACAAAAGAAGAACATGGTATTATATGGGTAGAATGTATGAATGGACTTTGGAAATTATCAGTATCAAGTTGGGATGTGAATTATTACAAGATCTTTGAAATAAAATTTGGAAAAGATGCAGAGTCAATATTCCAAGAAGTTGACACTCAATTTAATTTATTTATTAAATAACTTAACGAAATCAACAGTTACAGGCCAGATAATTACACTCGTTCCTCGAACTCTTAATTTGTTGTTCATTCTTTTCTACACTGGAAAATATTGTCGATAATTATTTTTAAAAAGAAGATATGTACAATTTTGCCTCTTTTGAGAAGAAGAAGTTCTTACAGGACAAGAGAGAGGTTGTTAGAATTGTTGCAGGCTTTGTGGATTTACATTTTTTTATTTGGTCAATAAAAATCAAATATGCGTTTACTTACTAACTATTAAGTACAGAAAAATCAGTCATACGGAAATATGATCGCTTGCGATTGACTTTTAGAAAAAAATGCTTGGTTCGTGGTGAAAGCAGTTGGCAAATTTGATTTGTGAATCAATAGTGGTTACAGTTTTTGAGTGTCAATAAGACCATTGTAGTGGTCAGTGTGACTCAGATTAATGTTACGATTGACAGTATAATATCATAAAATAGACAAAACACAGAATTCCGGAAATGTATACAGAAAAATACGTCAGTTGCAATAGTAATCCTGATTTTGACGTTCAAATACAGATAAAGCAACTTAAGCCTGTATATTCATCTATTCAGGTATATATTTATTTTAAGCTTTTTTCATTACACATGGTGAAAATATCTTCCCCAAGACATATTATTAATGAAAACATGTTAACATTTAAAATTTTGGAACGCATTTGTCATTTGGGGGTCTTTTTTATAGCCCCGTGGAATATATTTGCCAATTGAGTTTTAAACAATTTTTCATTTTTAAAGTTATATAATTATAGATAAGTCCCCGGAACATAAAGTAGACGACATGTTAGGTATCAGAAGAAAGGTCTATAGAATGCCTGACAAACACATGTCCAGTAGTTTTGGGAGGAATGTTACGGTTGACAGTATAATGTCATAACATAGACAAAACACAGTTATCTTGTCGGGTATTCCGGAAATGTATACAGAAAAATCACGTCAATTGCAATAGTAATCCTGATTTTTACGTTCAAATACAGATAAAGCAACTTAAACCTGTATATTAATCTATTCAGGTATATATTTATTTTAAGCTTATTTCATTACACATGGTAGTAATATTTCCCACAAGACATATTATTAATGAAAAACATGTTAACATTTAAAATTTTAGAACGCTTTTGTAATGTGGAGGTCTTTCTTATAGCCCGTGGAATATTTTTGCCAATTGAGTTTTAAACCATTTTTCATTTTTAAAGTTATATAATTATAGATAAGTCCCGGGAACATAAAGTAGACATGTTGGTTATAAGTATAAAGGTCTATAGGATGCCTGACAAACACATGTTTAGTAGTATTGGGAGGTATGTTACGGTCGACAGTATAATGCCATAACATAGACAAAACACAGTTATCCTGTCGGGAATTCCGGAAATGTATACAGAAAAATATACGTCAGTTGCAATAGTAATCATGATTTTGACGTTCAAACACAGATAACGAAACTTAAGCCTGTACATTTATCTATTCAGGTATATATATTTGTTTTAAGCTTATTTCATTACACATGGTACAGATAGATTTGTAACGGAGTCATTGAGTGTTGGTTACACCTCCTCTTCTACGACTATCATGACTATATTCCCCCAGATACCAACATGGCTCGGTATTCAGAAAACTATGATTTTTTCCTAAATTGAAAAGTCTAGTATAACATTGAAGAATGTGCGAAATTATTTTTTTTTTAAAGTTAGAACCTTCAATTAAGTTAATATTATTTTTTAACCGTTCTGGTGTTTAAATGTCCAAAAAAACGTTATTTGGAAAATTGAAGATTTTTTACCATTTTTCTCTATTAGTTCGACATTTGAGTTATTACATAACTATAATATTAATTAAGTATCAATATAACTAAACATCTTTTGGAAAGGGAATACATATACCTTTTCAATGAAATTTACATGTGTACTTGAATGTACAAGTACATATTTATATCTGCGTTTTAATATAAGCAATAACTAAAATCTAAAATCGTTCAAAAATGTTTGATTTTAATAGGATTTTTTTTATCAATGGGATGCTTTAGGCGACAAAAAAGTTGGCCCAGAGATGTGGAGGGATGCTCACGGGGGTTATCCCAGCCAACGTACTTGTATGACATATTTGTTTTCCTCTGAGGTCCTAATAAATTGTAGTACAAGAATAACAGATCTAGCTTCAACTTCAGACATTTGACTTTTTACATTTAGACATGAGGTAGAAAGGTTAGTTTGCTATGAAAATTTAGTCCGAGAAACTTTCTTGCACTACTTTTATTGAAGAGTTGCATGATTTATTTCAGGATCGAGATGTATCAAAAATTATTGATATGCGAATCAATCTTTAAATGTACACGTAAGTCTGCCATGCTATGTGACCTTTCGTAAAGTCATTTACCAGGAACTATTTGAATATGTCTGCTGACGACGGTTTCTTAGTATATCTTATTTTTACTCTTTTTCAGGATCGATGCTAAATATTTCTGCCAGGCTTTGTATTGAATCATGTGATAATCATGATAAATCTTGATAATAAAATTTCAATTTATTTTCACAAAAATGCATACAAACCATAAAGTCTACGAAGATATGAAATATGCCATGATGTCGCGTTTTGTATAGGTATCCAATGGCACCATTTCTCCTCAAAATTGCAAGTTTCTGAAATTATAGATTAAAAACCACAACTGTAATGAAGTTACCTTTTCTATTTCATGATTTTTACACATTGTTTCCCCGGTTTTATTGATCCAAAACTCACTGAAATAGAATTCTCAAACTGAGAAATTATGCTAAGGGACACAAAAGGCAAAATATATAGGTAAACCAAAATCATTCATTGACTTATAATGCGAATTTTATATACTAAGATTTTAGCTGAACTTAAATAATGAAAGTAGATGCATAATCATTTCAATAATGACATGGATGATTGGAGAAAACATTTATAAAAAGTTAAAATTAAATAAAATCAACAAATTGACGGTTATTGAGTGTGTAGAAATGGAAAATCAAATCAAAACCGGAATAAGGTATTCTACATTTACTTTATTCCAGGTGATTTAATTTTTCATAGCTTATTATATGTTTCTTCGAAATATCTGAAACACTAATCGCATTTGAAGAATATGTTCCATAATTTGATAAAACTGGTTCAATGTGATTTAAAATATAAAATTAGAAAAATACAAATAGATCATAACACATTTATTACTTTATGAAAAAGGCTGTATGTTCTAATAATACATAATTATATCATTATATGATATAAATTATATTCAATGATACGTTCTATTTGATCTTTTAACATAATATATTATTATTTATGTTGTTATGTATGTAAGTACTAATCTGCTTATTATCTGCTATATATACAGAACATCAACGCCATGTACACCGGATAGTTACATTACATGCCACAGGTAAATAAAACTAATATAATTATCTGTATTGTACATTATAGAATACATTACCGTTGCATAATCCATCCGCGAGTGCTATGTTGTCTATTGCAAGATCGCCTTCTACCGTTTCACCTTGAACGACAATTTGATATGCTTTTTGCCTAGCCAAAAGGTTAACAGAAGCACTTTTTAAAGGATATGGGTTTCTATCACTGTGACTCCAGATCAAATGTGCGATAACTTTGTCGGTCTTTTGGAAAATGGCTAAAGAAACGTAGCCAGAATGCGACCAGTACATAAATGTCAAACATTTATTTCTTCTCGATACCAAAGTTTTACTTATTAACCGAGCTTGGATAATTGTGCCCCCATTGCTTCTTATAAAGAGATAACCTACAAAAGAACAATTCATATTTTGCAGTGCAATAATACAATGTACAGTTTGCATTGTTCTGATTACTGTATAATTTTTAATACATGTCTAGGACTGCGAGAGTAAACTATACGATGTTTCAAAGGAACATCATGTTATTTATTTACTGTAAAATATGAAAAAGTCTTTATACTAGTAATGCAGTCTTGATGTATTCTTTAGTGTGAAGTCGTGTATGATTTTTTTATATATGTCTCTTAATGGATATTTATCAATAGGGTGTATTCAAATTAAGCAGGTGGTGTGCAAACAATCATGTCGTTAACTGATATGCTTTTACAATGGCAGAATGTGCTATTAAAATGACGTTAAGGTGCTGGTTGAGTGGTGCTTCCAATGTGCAATAATTAATACATATTCTAGATAGAAACATGTTAAAAGCAATAATCAATAAACAAACTAGGGAATGCCTCTGATATGGTAGAAAAATTTAGTGTTGTAACTGGTCGCTGTATGCCGACTCATTTCGAGCTGAACGTGTTAAAGTGCCATTCACTAAACACAAGGCGTCTTCGTTGTCATAGATTGGGAAATTTAATCTTCACAATCTAAACAACAAAGTAGTTCATTTTTTAAGAACTAAAGACTACATAGCTTAGATACAGGCGCTCAGGTATCAGACCTTTTTATTTTTTTTTAATTGTGAAGTAAAAAACGTGCAGTTATCTAATATAACAGAATCGAAAAATGCTGCGGGTCTTTTAGTGAGAGTATGTAAAAGAGCCTTCGATTTGTTATAAATTTTGACGGAAGTCCAAACGAAATAGGATCATGCTGAGCAAAACGTAAAATAAATTTTATCGGAAATCAATAGAAATTTCGGGTAACTTCCAAGTATTTCCGGGTTTTATACGTCTCCACTAGTTCCGTCAAAATTGATCGTTTTATGATCAAAAGCTTTTTACCTTCTGCAACTAAAAGACCAAGCGACCCGCAGAAAATTTAGATTCTATTATACATGGTTATAATAGATAAATACACGCAATTTTATAACAGAAATACAAAAATAGACAACGTAGAAAGGGGTGATGGGGGATGTCTGATGCCCCAAGCGCCTGTAGTCGGAGATACATAATGCAGTTTTTTCTTCTGCCGACTCGTTCATTAAGATAGTTCGATCATGTGTATTCACAATTCGCACAACCAACATTTCTTTTCATGTAGCAGGTGTTTTTTAAAAAAAAGTACCCAACCGCCTGTTCCATTATTCCGACCACATTTTGAGGCTTGTATGATGTTATGCAGTCTACATGCTTGAATAAATTTTTTTAATAATATGACATTTATTTTAAATTCTGTTCTCACATCTTTTTACTGAATACGATTGCTTAACATTCGCTGGCATTATGCATATTTATAACGAGAAAAGTTATTAATGTTACAAACAGGCAACATTGAGTAGACCATTAAAGGATACCAGATCTTTGGTGCTACATAATCTTTGCACGGGTGAAGATATAGAATTTATTCCTCGTAGAAGCTAGAGGCTGCTTTTACGTAATCTTCAAATCAAACAAGCACGTAAATTGGTCTTTTCCAGACTTACCACCCTCTTTAACCCACGATCACGCTTATCGTATTATAACCTGGCAGCTTCATTCATCGAGCCTTGCCTAAAGAAACTCCCTTTATCTGCCACCTGGGGACAGCTCTTCTAGACAACACCCGAGACTTCTAATGAAGCAAGAGAAGTAACTGATAAAATAGACCAAAACTGATTTTATAATTACG
>JAULBM010043137.1:0-10740 GCA_032357055.1 Geukensia granosissima | reverse complement strand
TTCACAGTGTTTTCGAATATTTTGAAATTGGCCATACTTGTGAAATATTATCATGGGAAAGTGGCCAAGGTCCTTTCTCCATAGAAATTGGTGAAGCGAAAGGAAAAGGAGTCATGAAAATTATTTAATGACCATTAATCTAGCCCCGAGAATGATTTAATAATTGGAAGCTATCGTGAAAAGTTACAAGTTTCTATTTGCTTTTAACGTTAATATATTGAATGTATCAGTTAAAAAAAGACTTGGGGGGAAGGGGGGCTTAGCAATTTTGATGGTAGGGGTGTACGGCTGAGCCTTTCCTTACATTTCCTTAATTAAAAACTGCGTGCCTCTTCATAATATAAGGAAAAAGGCAACCCAATCACATATTGCGAAATGGGAAATGAATGCCATACTACCAATTGTATGAATTACCGTGACTGTTCCAAGCATTCTTGGCAAGACTTACGACCTATGATCTATTCTAGAGGCACGTCCCTATCTCATGATATATAGAAAGTACCCCCCCCCCCCCCCTGAGGAAAAAACCTTCTATATTCAGTTTAAGATAGTTTAAAATAGATTTTTTTCGCCAAAAAGTTTTCCATAGCATGCTGACATGTGCCTTTCAACATCTCTTGATGAATCAAGATCTTACTTACCAAATAATTCAATGATATAGGCATAAATTGTACTGAGACATTTACAGTGACGTCCGGTCGACTCAACAGTTGGTAGGCGTTTGTTGTGTACAGTTCCGTCCTTAGATCATTTTCCAGTGTATACGAATATTGCCCATGGCATGATGGAAAAACTTAAAAAATACAATTACAATACTTACAATACAATATAAATTAATTTTTCTTAATAATGTTATAATATTGATCTTTTAAAAACAACAAACAAATTTTACGTGAATCTGAATTATAATTCCACATCATATTCATGTTTTAAATGAAACAGAAACAAGATTTCGAATCATGTGAAACGTAAGAGACTAGTGATTCAAGGTGAAATCATAGCCAAAATCAGATTTAAAAAACCATCAAAATCAGATGAAAAATAAAATTTTTCCATAAAATACCAAATTGAATCCCCGACGTTGACCCTTTTTAGGTCAAAAATGGTAAAAATTGAATTTTTTCCCACTTCGATCTCTTTTACCTAAAAAACGATGAAAAATAGAGAAAATCCGTTTACATATTATTTAAAAATCTCATTTAGATGGATCAAATGGAAAAATAATGCACACAAAATCGTATGCATTCTACTCAAGGAATCATTTAAAACAAATTCCATCAAAATCGGATGAGAAATAAAAAAAGTTCCAAAAATTATACGTGTTTTTGGGACCCCATAAATTAATGTAACTATAAGGGTTAGGTCATGGCCCTTGGGGCTTATCATGCTGGCTTTGCCATGGGAAATACAAAGAAAAACCCCATTATAATCGTACTTGAAATAGGGAACTTACATTAAAATAAAAGAAAAACCTTTTAGCCTTCCTCTCCAAAAAAGTCGGGGTCAGATCATCCAAAATCAATACTAACATTTATCTATTTAGTACAAAAATACAAAATCAATACTATGGCCGATAGCGCCATACCATAGTACGACCGCAATTTGTAGCGGTAGTATAATAAGCTTTGAGTCTTTTGAACAGTTATCAAATGAAACCAAACTTGACAAGAAACATCTATGAAAGATCCTTTATAAAGTCTCCGCGTTTCGTCAGGATCGAAATACATACATGGCTTCACAGGCAATACTTGTTTCTGACTTGCTGAATTTTAAAGTCACGTTACAACTTTAAAAAAAGGGTCGTGCATTTCTTATTTTTATCAAACAGATTGTTGACGAAAATAATAATAAAAAAACAAAAACAAAAATAAACAAACAACGATTGAAAATACATAAATTTCAATGCGTACGAAGCGCGTAATCTTTTCATCTAAAAAGGTTAAATAGACAACCAAGCTATGTTTTCTATTATAAAATTCTTACTCTTCTTTTCAGACACAGTGAAACAATATTTAATTTTTACTTCTTTCTGAAAATCTGTGCATATCACAAGGAGGAAACATGTCCTGATAGAGTAAAATCTTGGAAATGTTACTTACAAAATAATAACAATATAATGTGCAGTAAGTCTTCACGTAAAACCTGCATATTAAAAAGCTGCTCGCCTACTCCAAAATATCCAACGTCTTATTGATACTCCAAAATATCCAACGTCTTATTGATATTGGTATTTTGTGAAACATTAATAGTACTATTTTCCGTTTGCCTGAACACAACTGCGTGACTTACTTATTACATGTATACTGAACGTCAGTTTTAACTCAGCTGTTTACAGTTTCAATCAATATGTTAAATAAAGCTTATTTACCTAGTTCTTGTCTCATGATTCCCACCGGTATTAGAGACTATAAGAGAGGTTTAGGGCAGAAACGGCTCGTTTTTTATTTAATAACTGACCATAACCTAAAAAGTTCATTTATTTTATTACAGACTTTATAGTCCGTTTGATCACTGTAAAACTAGGGAAACTGTGAATGGATGGTATCAAAACGTGAGTATAAAAGTATAAAGTTTATGCTTGTTTTAGTGCCGCTTAGTATAGATTTATTAATTTAAAGATCTTAATCTCTAATTCACGTTTATTGCACGTATAGTTAAGAAATAATGTTTTGAAAGATCTTTAGCTTTTAATATAAATAATCATAAAGAGATCAATAAAAGGGATTAACATAATTTTTACCTGGATTAAACTATTGGACTGGACTGTTTTTTGATATGATATAAGTGACAACTTTTCGAAAGCTTTTGGGTTTCTTGACGAGGAGACCTTTGGCACCATCTATATGATGTTTCCATGGCAACTGGAACGATTTGGTTGTGTACACTAAAGTTTCTGACTTGAATTGTTTAAAATCAGGTGGAAAGTTACAACATAAAAATATCTCCCTTTTTAATATTCTGTTAAAATCGTGCACAATTACGGAGATGACGCTTTCTTGTTGCCAACGATAAAAGAAATGCTGCAAAACACACAAAAATTACTTGGTACGCCCTCTACGGTAGTGACCAGGGCTGTATCTCTGAACGTCAACTTTTTGTTTATTAGTAGATATTTTCCTCTAACCTTGCATCCTGGGGAAATATTTCCGTTCCTTAGATTTCACTACAATATTACAAGATTAACCCAAATGTAAAAGTTGTGAAGCTGAGTCTGCGTATTCCATCAAGGTAATGCTTTCTTTCAGGGTAGCAATGAGGCTGTCTATGTTGATGTACTCGGACTGTCTCCCCTGCTTCTATCTGGATTTGGTTCATGTCTATTGCGTTCTGTATGTTCTGGAATGTCTTTATGATGGTGAAGATGTTTGGATGTGCGTGTTGGACCTGTTTTCAGTTTTCCGTGACAAGCTTCTAGGATGTTGGTTGTTCGAGGTCCGTCCGTACTGAAATGGTTCCATGTCGGTCTGTCGCTCTCACAGTTCTGTCACATAGTCGGTGAATGACTGGGTGTCACGTGGGATGTCTGCCGTTTCCAAGTCTTCTTAGGTCAGGACCATACGTCTTCTATGCTGTCTAAAAGTATCAGTGGAAGAATGGCTGCACGACGAATAAGTGTTTTGACGTTCTCGTTGTCTCTAAAAGTGGTTGAAGTCCTGTAGTCTAGGCCTTTTTCCAAATACACTGGGTAACCTTTAATTGCAATGTTTGGCATGACCTGGCGCATGGCGTTGTGAGCGGCTACTTCAAAGTCGGCAAATGCTGTTGTAGGGTTGACTGGAAAACGAAGTAATTTCATGTGAGGTTTGAGTCTGTCCTCCCTTTCTGTTGTTAATAAATGTGACATTAAGCTGAGTATTTGCCATAGTGAATGAAACTTATGATCTACTCAAATGCTGGCACAATATTTATACTGAGAAAACGGCTTAGTAAGAAATGTGTTTATCAGCTTGGAAAATGATAATTAGAAATTAACTGAACATTAATTTTACTATGAAATTTTTATTTGAAAATTTTTAGATTAAGCTTAGAAGCCCAAATTCTGAAATATGTTCACAACGGCTAGGAGACTGAAATCTGCAACTTTGGAATTAAAGTTAACAATTTTATATATCAAAAGATTTAAGTGATAAAGTGATGAACACAGGTTATTATTAATTTTTTAAAATTACTTTAATATTTTTCTATTTAATAATTATTGTTGGAAATATTTCTTATTTTAAGATTCCATTAATTGCAATTTTTTATTTTATTTTTATTTTTTTTATTTTTCTAATTTAAAAACTTTTGTTGAAATAGATGTTATTTATAATTTTACATATAAGATTATTTATTTTCTTGAGACTCCATTTTTGAACTTTAATATTAATGTTTATTCTTTGCCCTTTAATGGGCCCATAATACTGTAATAATTACTAAAACAACAATACTGTAATATGTTATTTTAAGAAAGTTGACGTTCAGAGAACACACCATTACCAGTTGAAGATTCGTTGGCTCAAAATTCTTTTTTGAAGATAAAAATTTTTAATTTCATATTCAACAGGATGACACTGTCAATATGGTACATAAAAAATCTTGTCAAGCTTAGAAGCCGGGAAGAAAAAAATTATAGAATATAATAAGTAGCACATTATAGTATATTTGAGCTAATTTCATCATAATGCATCCACAAGATCCAAATCTATCGTATCGTTGCTTCATCCGTATATTCATCTATATTATTTAAAACCAACAGGAGTTCAAGAAAGGTGTCTGAAACGTGCATGCGGACAATGAAAGAAACAAATGGACTTATTGGGAAATGAAGATTGCTTGGACGGAGGGGACACAAAACCTTCGATCTAATACCAAAATCAATCAAACTTGAAATACCTTACCTATATTTAAATTGTCTTTATTTTTGGGGTACATAAATACAGAGAAAAGTATTATTAAAACATGATTTTAACAGAAAAATACCTTCTATTTTGATATTTAGGTCGATTTTCTATTCAGAAATACCATTTCAATATCTGTTCTGAATACAATGCTGAAATATTTCAGTGACATCCATCCTTCATATTTAACACCAGCTGTTGTTTAAGTTGTTCAACACTTTAAATTCGTGGTTAAATTTTAACATGTAGTTTAATCCTGTGTAAATCAACCAGTTAACATATAGTTAAATTTAACTCTTAGTTAAATATGTTGAACAACTGGGCCCTAGGAGAATAAGATGTTTATAATTCATGTAAGTCTAGAAACCCGTTATGGAGTGTCACATGATCGAAATTTTTTGCTTTAATTTTTTCTTGAAATGACGTAAATTGGAGCGCAATCTCAAATATTGATGCGAAAATAATTGTTGTGATGAGAAATTTAAATTTGGCAGGTGTTGCCTTAAAACTAAAATAGGTGTGGAATAAGTGAAACAAATATTCAATGACTACCCAATGACTACCCTAAAAATGCAAATATCCGACGGAAACGTTGAAAGCAGTTGATAAGTACTAAAAATTGTTTCACTGAGCTGAGTCTCTCACTTTTGAATACTCATATAGAAAATTGGGAAATGTTGTCGTTTTCCATTATAACACTTTTTGCTCGCAGGATTTGTTAATTTTAGAAAATGTACTATATTTTGATAGATTTTATATTTATTGACTAATATTTATGCGTTTTGTCAGAAAAAATAAGCTTGGCGATACTAGAAATGCAGGAAATAAGACGTTGTGGAACCTAAAAAAAATCAGCAACTTTCACATGAGCACAGGACAAACAACGACATCTTTGATACTTCGAACACCAAATTCCATTGTCTGTAAGATATTTAAATCTTATTCTTAATTTCTTTTTCAGATTTAATTATTGCTTTAAAAATACAAAATTACCAATGTTAAATAAATATGGAAAATTTAGGTATGCTACATGTACATTTAAGGAGTATCCTCATAGTAGCATTAGAACCGAAACATAGGAAGTCAGAGATTCAAATATAGCAAAAGAAGCACTCAAATCCAAACAAATCGAAATGGAAAGCCAAATCCGACGGCATTTAAACTGCTAAATTTTGAGGAGTATAGAACGGTGTGAATAGATGGGAAGAGTGGTTTTCATCCAGATCCTAGAAAAATGATACCACTGGTTCAAGATAAGGAGGTTTTTGATGACGATGTCTTCGTTTGTGCCTATCCAAAGTGTGGTCAGTATCAATCAACCCATATAAAGTTTGCTGATGGTACACACTGGACATACAAAAATCCAAGTCCAAGAGACAAATCTTTTAAAATCACATCATTATTATATTATATTTGGTCAAACTTATTTGAGGTGTACCTGACAGCTATTTACAGCTGATATTTACTTCTTGCATTTTTCTGCATGTCGCGAAAAGCGCGAAATATTTATCGATGAAGAAGTGAATTTTAGACATATATACTCATTTTGATATTAAGCAGTCGTAACTGCGATTGTAGTGATTTCGGAATTTTCACGAATTTTTTGTGAAACTTTTCATGTTTAACAGTAAAGATGTATTTATCCCTCTAAAACCGTCCAAATTAAGTCTTTTAACACTAACTGGCTTCAAAAAGACACAACGCGAACATTAGATATGTTACTCAAATAATTCTCAAATCTTCTTTTCAAAACAACATTTTAAAAATTATTTCAAAATACTGCTTTTAGTAAAAAACAAAACGTGTGTCAAGCAAACAAAATACAAATCCATAAGTACTTGGATTTACGATGCTGAAATATGTATCCTTGTCGATTAGAACAAAAACCAGACTTTATATATGACTAGAAAATCCTCATCCTTCTGGGCGCAAAAACACATTTTGGGAACGCAAAATAGAAACGTGTATCCAACTGTTTTTTCAACTACACCAGTTTCATTAAAGTCGAACTTCATGTACAGAGTTCAGTATAGAATACCCATGTGAGAGATCAAAAGAGCATGGTCCAAAGAGACAAGACAAATTTGAAACAATTTAAGAGATAAAACGAAAACAAAAGGAATAAAAGCTTGAAACCACGAACTCCTTTACAAAACAGGAGTGAGAGCAGGTGCTTATTAAAGGTGAGCATCCCCTGTCTTACGTGCAACACCAGTCGTTATCCTCTAATCCGGGTAAACGTCAAACCGAGAAGAGGTCAACTTATTGTTGCATTACTGGTATCAGGTCCATAACCGGTTGAGATGCACTGATACCATATGGATCAACCAATTCATGATGGCGACAATAGCATTTTAGGAAAGACTGTTTCAACCTTAAATTGAATAATAAAATCGTTAAAAGAATTATGAGTTATCTCCCTTGTATGATGTTTGTTTTACAGGGTTTATGTTTTCCATGAAAAGGCTAAAAAGACAAAATGTCCGTCAAATTTGCAATTAAGCTGATATTCTTATCAAAATATCAAATCGAAAAAATGCAAAGGTTTATTTAGTGTTAGCATGTTCGTTAGGTTTACAGGTACTTACATCAAGTAGATTTAGGTAGCTCTCGACTTGACTCTTGTTTTATTTACACGAATCGTCCAAACATTTTGTTTCAAAGTCATTGATGTGTATTTGGAAAAGAAGCACACGTCAAACATGCAAAAAATTAAAATTTTGTTTAACTGATATGAATGCAATTTTAAAAGTAGTATGAAAATTACATTATTTAAGCAACGCTTGGAATATATTTTTGTGGTCATTTAGCTCGAAACGGATAGATTTTTCAACATTGCATTCTTCGTCATATCGAATTAAGCAGGCAGTTATATCACTTAAAAAATAAACTTTCTTGTAGGAAACCGTACTGATCTTGTATATTCATAATATAATTTTTCTAGGAACACGTTGGGTGTGGGAAATTTGCCACATGTTGGCCAAAGAGAAGGCCGAATATCATTCAAAGGCAAAAGAATCATGCATGATGGAGTTCCATTTACCTGAAGATTACAAAGATTTTAAAAGTCCACAAATATTCAATAATTTTAATCTAAGATGTCTCCAAAGGAAAATGGCTGAAAAAAAGTGCAAATTATTTTTTATTCAACGTAATCCAAAAGACATGTGCATGTCTTTGTATCATCATATAAACAATGTTAAACTGCTTCCCATGAAACAAATGTCATTTTCAGAATTTTTAAACTTTCACTTAGAAAACGGTGAGTTTGTATTAATTCTGTAACTATATATTTCCACTTTTAACACAAATTGTATTTCCGAATTTCAAGTAACTTTATCCTATTAGATTGAAGTTGTTTACTGTTAGAATTTATGGATCTTTTAAAACTGTGGATTCTTATTGTGCTCTGTTTAAAATCTAAGTATTTTTCTGTCTTTTTCGAATAAATATGATATAGCTTATATAAAAAATTGATGATTTAATATTTTTAAGAATAAAAGTTGCAAAATACCACATTGTCCACAAAATCAATTTACAAAACTGTAACATAATCGTAAGGTCAGCTATGTTAACCGTTTAGGTTTTCAACTAAAAAATGCAACGTTACATTTACAGCTTCAATGACGAAGAACAACAACACATTAGATGTATATCAAAATATAACGTGTCAGTTTTGCAACACTTTATCATTGATACGGACATAGATATAATGTTTTTTTTATATACAATCAAAATATTATTTTGCATTAAAAGTAATAAAGCTTGTATTGCGCCAACCGACAAATAACTTTAAAGCGTTTTGTTGTTTTGAGTCGTTACGGTAAGTCATAAACAAAAAAAAAATATTGTTAAATGATTATATTTAGTATGATTGAAGAAATTGCATTTTATTTTGAACAGATTTAAAGACTAGCTATAACTGGTTATTTTACAATAAAAAATGGGCCGATTTTCTAGCTTCTACGGAGCAACCCTACCTGGTGCTAATGTATGAAGATCTGAAAACGGTAAGGTGCAAGTTCAAAACCGGAAGATAGTTTATGGTTTTAATTTTTGTTTACCGTGAACTGTATGTACTTCGTATAAATAAGCCAACAGATCAAGATCGGGTAAGCGAAAGTCAGTTGATTAAAACCAGCTAAAGATCATCTTCCGTAAATACATTTTAATTTCACATAACTTTTTTGTTTCCTCTTTGAAATAATGTTAAAAATGTCTTGACAAGTCCTTAATCTATCACATTTAATTTCGATTGATTTTTATTTTCGAGTATTTCTATGTATTTTGTTTTGAACAATTTTGATCCATTCCGTACGGCTTTCATTTTGATGTAGCTTTATATTCAGGAAAGACGGAGCCTACTTTTATAAATATATTCATTTAAAAATATTTTATGTAAAATTCAATACGTTTTCATTCTTCTACACAGGTAGAGCGTTGTTTCTAAGTCCAGTGTAGAATACCCATGTGAGAGATCAAAAGTGCATAGTCCAAAGAGACAAGACAAATTTCAAAACAAACATAAAGATAAAACGAAAACAAAAGGAACAAAGGCTTGAAATCCGCGAACTCCTTTACAAAACAGGAGTGGGATCAGGTGTTCTAGAAGGGTAAGCATTCCCTGTCTTGCGCGCAACACCCGTCGTGGAGTCGTAAATGTCAAAATCGATGTCAAGTCAGGAACCAAATTTACCGAAAATCGTTAAAATATGAATATAGAAGTATTGGTGTGTCAGTTTTCAAATGGTAGATGAGTTTCACCTGTGTTAGGTGAAAACAGTTTTAATAAACGCTTAATTTTTTGCATCTTTATAAATTTATCTATTTTTTAAACATGATAAATTTTATATTCATTTTACGTTTATAGCAGCAAGTGATTTTATTCTTTTTTCTTTTTGTGTTTAAAAAACAAATGGTACAGTAGCGTATTGTAATAATGTTTTCAGAATTCTATGAAATGTTTGTCTGATTTAGCTGATTTCCTTGGTTATTCTGCGGATGACAAATTACTATATATTAGAACAATGTACAGTAGATAAAATGAAGGAAATGGAAAAGGGAATAGATTCTGGAACAAATGTGGTTAACTCGGATCAAGTTTCTGTTCTTTATAGAAAAAGTAGGGAGAACTATACATTTTCGATTGATTTTTTGTTGTTGTTGCAGCAATACTAAAATTTGGTTGATCTTTAAATCAAGAAGAGCTCATTTCAGTTATTCGTAGGAAATTAATAAAGTTGTTCAATTTTACAGTGTTTGCACATTGCATTGAGCTCTATCGGCCAGATGCTGTTTACCACGTAAAAAAATCGTAACAAGTTATGAATAATTGATGACTATATTATAAGAAAATAGGAGATGTGGTATGATTGTCCATGAGACAGCCACCCACAAAATGACACTGGAATTTAATTTCTACAGGTCCCATTACGGCCTTCAAAAATGAACCAGAGTCCTTTCCATAACGGAAGCTGTAAAAGGCCCCGAAATACAGAATGTGAAATTATACATGTAAAATGAAAATCGACTTAATTTAATGCAAAAATGATGAACAAATAACAATAAATGACTAATTAAACAACGACGACCACTGGACTACAGGTTCCTTCCTTGGGACAGGCACATTAGTATGTGGCGGGGCTAAACTGGTTGGTGAGCGCTCTCCCCTAACCTGGGACAGGGGTGTGACAAAACAACAATAAAAACACACTAATAAAAATCGGCTGAAATGGATCTAACACTTGCGATCGATACTGAAAACCAATAACAAATATAATTAAAAATTAATACAAGATACAACAAAAGTATCGACCTCAAAAGTGTACTCGCAGTTGCTGTCTGCTAGTTAAAAACCCAAAAG
>JAULBM010043126.1:0-10740 GCA_032357055.1 Geukensia granosissima | reverse complement strand
CGTTAAAGAACAGAAATCACATTCGCAGGTTACAAAAATCAACCGTTTTTACGATTCGCTCTTTGTATATAGTGTAATACATGTACATGAAATTGACCATCATTACCTTTATGAAAATACAGGTAAGGTGTCAATCGATAAATCATTGAACATTTAAATCAGATTTCAAAAATCCTGTTTCGCCAAAATCATGCTTTCAAATTTAACACAAAATTGTTTAACGGTTATTTTAAAAAGCTTTTTGAAATGGTAAGACGAAAAATGAGTATCGCCGAACGCTGGCAAGCGGTTGGCATGAACAGCGCGGCCTAAATAATCGCCGAATAGCAGCCAATTTTGGAGTGAACAATTCTGTGATTAGCAGACTTTTAGCACGCCGTAGACACACAAGAACCGTCGAAGACCGCCCGAGATCCGGTCGACCCCGTAAAACAACCCTAGAGGTGACCGTTACCTTAATCGTCAAACCAGATTATAGCCATTTTCAACGGCAGTGCAATTGAGAGGTTTATAGCCTCTTTTATTTTTATTGGTGGTCGCATTAGTGTAAGAAATGTTGTTCGCAGGATGCATAGTTTTCGTTTGCGTGCTCGTAGACCAGTGAAACGCCCAGAATTAACTCGTACACAGCGCCAGGCACGCCTACAGTGGTCTAGACTCCATCGTCACTGGAACCTATGGAGTTAGAAGCGAATTCATTGGTCCGATAAAAGCCGGTTCCTGTTGAAGTCCATGGACGATCGAATACGTGTTTGGAGGGAACGGAATACATCACTGAACAGCAACAACGTTCATGGAACTACTTCATATGGTGACGGTGGCGTAACTTTGTGGGGCTGTTTTTCAAATGACTGTAAGCTTCCGTTACAGGTTATTGACGGTACCCGTAATGGCCAAAAATACCGAGATGACATCTTGGACAGCCATGTTTTGCCTCATGTTGAGAATCATGCACTTGCAGACAGACCAGTGTTCCAAAATGACAACGCTCGGCCACATCGAGCGCAGATTGTAATGGACTTTATTGAGCAGAGTCCATTGAAACATTTCCATGGCCCTCCATGTCATTGGACATAAACTTGATCGAACATGTATGTTACTGTATCACTCGTAAGATCAATCAGCGGCAACCGAAATGTCAAAACCTTAATGAATTACGGGTCGCTCTTCTCGCCGAATGGCAGAGATTTCCACAGTATAGGCTTCGGCGTTTGATCAGGGGAATGAGGAGGCGTGTTGAACATTTATACCGGAAGCGCGGAGGTTATACCAGATACTAACGATCTTAACGTTAAATGATAGTTTATGTACTCATAATTCATCTGAATAAAAGTTTTACTTGTATCATTTTGAAAAGAATGTAAAAAAGATGTCAAAGTGAAATTTAAAATCGTCTTTGGTGTTGTTGATTTTTCGCCCTTTTTTGATTTGGTCCATATGTACCCTAAATGTCTTTTGTCAGTTCGGATCACTGATTCAATAAAGGTCGTTGATTCATATTTAATTAAGAAATAAAGGTTTACCAGCAAATTAAACGTCTAAACCATTTTTGTCTGTCAAGAAAAAATAAATATTATCAAGGTGTTGCTTAACTTTTGACGGACTGTATTTTATATCAGGAGACAGACAAGATCATGACCAACAAAACTAAACGAAAGACAAACATATGTTTACAAAATACCACACAGAAAACTTAAGCTTGAGTATCAGGAACCCGATAAATTCCTCACAGAAAGCACTATTGTAATATTATATGCTATATGGAAACATGTGTTTTAATGTTTTAGCCGTTTTATTTGATGCACCTGTTACAGTAAGATAAATTGATTGAAAATCCAAAGGAAAATCGTAACGTGTGAGCACCTTACCATTCGACTTACCTGTCGTGACGTCGGTGAGTCGATTGAAAATCGAATGGAAAATCGCACCGAATTAAAGATAGGAATTTTCTTCATTTTTGGTAAATGTTTGCATATAAGTTTCTTCACTGCGGGTCTCGAAAAAGAGTACGAATGTTTTTATTTCGAAAGGTACATATCAACGCTTCCTTTTTCCTGCTGTTATCATAAATTATTGTCTGTTGTGACTGGTTGTCTCTGAGCTCTTGTTGTTTTATTTATTGTTAAACTTCCTGAAATGTCACTGGAAGTTTGGAGACCAACAAAAAACCTTTGTGTTATGAATAGATTTTAATTGTTATTTATTCAAAATAGACACCCGGAATGTTAAAGATAAAAAATGCAAATGTAAAGATTAAAATTGATAACGAATAATTTCTGCCTTAAGAATTTCCTTAAAAGGAAGTATTTCTATTATTCGTTCAGGATATATTTAAATGAGTGGTTAAAAGTAACAATGGATAATTAATATTTATGCATTTCCAAATATAATATGAACATATGTTATCAACAGATGAAACCTTATTGGTAAGTTATTTCTCATCATCATTTTAATATCGGGTATGAATCTAACATGCGGTTGAATCCATAAATCTCTGAAATATTGAAGTACTGTCTTATCAGACATTTTAATTCACAGATAATTTGCATTTTAAGAAATTGTCAAGGCCTGTCAGACCAGTACATTTAGTTTAAATCCGATATTTTTATAAATAAATAATAGTAATTTAACAAATAAAATACCTGTTCAGCGACATCAGTGAGTTTCTAAAGTGCGGTCTTAAAATTGGATTGGATTCTCGTTGCTTTTACAAGTCTTACTACCTTGATTGTTTGGTAAAATGAACCTTGATTAAATTTTGGTTGAGCAGTCAAAATAATACCCTGCGTACATCATTTTTTCCCCACTTTTCTATAAGACGAGCTTCTATTGGATTATTACAGCAGTAAAAACTCTATAGATGCTTCCGGTTCAAATATCTTGTAGAATTATTTATACCTAAGGAAAAAGACTGTCAAATGACTACCCTTTACGAAGATGGCAAGGGGATAAATAGAAATCGTTAGGTTAAAGACAGACAACACCATGTCCAACAAAACGGAAGGAAATACAACCATAAGTATATAAAATACAGGTAACTAATGCTGGAGTAACACGAACCTTATGAAAACAAGGGCGAGTTGAGTATAAACTATTTCTGCTTGACTATATACATCCGTCGTATAACGCGCTAGTCGAGCCGATGCTCAGTCAACACAACTGGTATAGGACTTAACGGATTTGAGGTTACGACAGTTTCGTTTCGGTCCATAAGGTTATGATGGCGACCGTCAAATTTCCAAACTGATTAATTTATTCTTGAGAAGAGAAATCTTTTGTTTAGTAGATTTCTTGTAACAAGCAACCCTCTATCGAAAACATCCTGGTATGAGGTACATGACCTAGAATAGCATATAAACCGAGAAATACATGTATGTTCGACACATGCATTGCGGCTGTATAATAAAAGAAAATAGTATTTATAAAGCGGAACGCGAAAACAAAAGACCCAGCTATTTTTCTCTTTTGTTCTCTACAGAAGGCTATGTATTAGGCCAGATTCGTACGAATAAAGGAATGCATCGGCGGGAAGGGGCCTGCAGAAGGAATACCGATACATGTAATCCTTGAAACGCACGTCTCCAAACGTGACACAACTGTTATTTAACAAGAAATCATTAGTATTAAATGCGTTTTAAATGACAAATAAGGATTTTTGTTTCACCTGATTCCAGCAGGGCGACATATAGGGATCATTCTGTCAATATATCTGTCGCCGACGTCACACTTTTTCATCCACCACTACTCTAAAACCACTGAACAGACCTTGAAAAAACGTTTACAATTTTTTTTATTATGACGTGTAGTGTTGCACCTGCTATTTTAGTTTTCAAGAAAATCAACGTTTTAAATCTGCCGGTAATTTTTTTTGTAAAATGCAGTGAAAAGGGTTACTATTTCTAATCCTCACCCCTTCTTAATCACTCAAAACAAATTTTCACAGATTCTTTATCAGTTGGTGTAGAATGTGATTTTCCCATGAATTCAATGGTGTAATTTTTTAAACAAATAAAGGGGAGTCAAAGCAGCAACCAGGTTTGAATTTGAATATATATTGCGAGTTTTTTTCTTCTTCAGAAAACGAGTTATTTGCCATTTAAAACTGGCATCACATATTAATATAGCTAATTTATAAGAATAAATGTCAATCATTTTCCTATATTATTGTTATAAAAATTTAATTTTTAATTTGTTTCAGATGTTTTAAAACAACATATTGAGGATGTCTGTTGTTTCGCAGAGATTATTTAGGGCGCTGTTCGTGCTCCCTTTTTCCGCAGGTGATCCAAAAAGTATCAACGTTAATGGACTTGTATCACATGACGGAAGCATATCCGGAGTGGTATTCCTAGCCTGTATCGTTGTCATTTTGTGCGAGATTTTAGTTATAGGAGCCTTCACCAATAACCCAGAAGAGTCTACGGAGCTGTTTGTACTAACTATGGAATTGACATCCGGACTTGCAATTTTGATATGTATTATTCTTATTATCTATGCTAAATTGAAGCCAAGTATTGTACAACTAAACGAACACTGGGACATAAGCAGTAAAATAATGATGAAATTTTACTGGCTTTTTACTTTAGCCTGTTTGGGTTACAGTGCTATTTACATTGCTTATCACGTGGACTGCCTCAAAAACAATTATCCCGTAGACAATGTAAAAAATCGAATTCTGTGTGATGTTTTGCTGTTTACATACAGATTGGTACAAACAGGGTTCTTAACGCATTTTTCGCAACGAGTCTTTGTGAGTCAGCTAAGATTTTATTACAGTTTACTGGCGTTATTTTTGATCAACGTTGCAGTCATAGTAATAGACGTTGTTCAATCAATGCGTGACGTTAATGATTTCACGATTAATGCAACAACCATTAAGAAGTTCACCTGCGCAAGCAACTCTACAATATACCCGTTCTTGAATAATGCATCGAATTTCCTAGAGCCTGCTGGACTTGAGTATTCACTGCTTACAATATTATTTATTACAGAATTGTGGCCGAAAAAAGCATGCCAACTAATTAAAACAAAGAGATTTTTCATCGAATATGACAACATTGGTAATGATGAAGAAACGCACTTGATTAATGACCTACCTCAAAATGAACCAATTTATGACAATATCCAATATATCTGCTGAGAATCCGAGAACAAGGGCTTTGACGTTTGTTATTGTTATATTAGGAGTCTTGGTATCAATTCCTACCACAGTGCTATTCATACTGAAGATATATACTACTAAAAATTATACTGTTGATAAAGCTTTAAATATTTCTTCAAGTGTCCAGATGACAATAGTTATGATAGTTCTTGTGAAGTGTTTTTATTTATTACAGACACATTGTAAGCTAATCAAAGAGGAAAGCCACTTTAACTCAAAAGATTATCTAATTTTCGTTAGTTTTATAGGCTCGTTATTTTACCATGCGATTGATTCCGTACATTGTACTGATCCACACAGACACGCAGAATGTGAACAAAACGTACAACTACATTATCATGATTTTAGGAACCTATTATCAAACAGTATTTTTATTCCAAATGAAAAATTATGGAAAATCAGAAAAACAGTCATCTCAGAAATTAATTGAGTTTACTTGTATGTTTTTAGCCAGAACAAACTTTTTGATTTGGGGAGAAGACTCTTTTCTTGCCGGTCAGTGGGTATTTTTAGATGATGCACCTACAATATTTTATGGAAAGATGGTGTGGGTGACGTACTTTACGTTACTTTATTCATTTGTAATTTTTTATCGCTTCAAATGTTTTGTTGCGTTTTATGGTTTGTATCATAGGATCAGTGTAGGAATAAATAAATAAATAATATTGCATTTACACACAGTCAAACTACATGCGACATTTTTTATTCTCATTTATAATGTACTAACGGGAACTGTCGACTGCAACTATGACAACCAAGTATTTGTACATACGGCATGTCGAATGGAACCGTCAGAATCCAAGAGTTTTGAAAAGTGGAATTATCTTTTATTATACAATGAATGGTCAAATGGTCAAATCGTGCATCATTTAAATAAAAATGCGATTTGTAAAAGAGCTTGCCGTTTCTACAGAGTGCAATATTTCAGGATGCGACCATCTGTTCAGAGGTATATTTCAGTCTGTTAACTTTTATAGGGAGGAATTTTAGGTGGCATCATTTCAGCATGTCTCCGTGTGACCTCAATATAAGGTATACGCATATTTTAGTGTTACATGGAGACACCATCAAGGGCAGCTTCGTTTCAACCTGTGTTCAAGAACGGTGTTTATCTTTTAAAGTATATATATATATATATATATAAAATAATGTTTGCTGTTATGTTATATGTTATGTGTAATGTTTCAGCATGTGTTAAAGGAGGTATCTCGAATCACTGAAACCCCTTTAAAATTTAATTAGTTTAAATTAAACTATTTTAGAGGTAGAATATTCTCAAATTTGAGTCCAGTTCACGTGTAGAATACCCATGTGAGAAATCAAAAGTGCAGTCCAATGATAGATTGTATTTCTGAGGGGTCATTTAGGCTTGTGTGGTTATTTGTAATGAAAAACGGAGACAAAGCATCTAAGGAACATAATAAAATTGCTACTGAGAGGTCAGTTGAAGAGGACGTCATCCGCCCCCTTTTCAGAGATTAAATGAATGGAGCTGTAAGGGAGCAACCATTTGATTTTTATTTGGGGGAATAAAAGTGACTTTGGAATATAAAAATTAAAAATAGGAGATGTGGCATGATTGTCCATGAAACAGACATCCACCAAATGACAGTTGAATTTAAACTTCTTTAGGTCACATTACGAACTTCAATAACGAACCGGAGTACTTACGATACCGCAAGCTGTAAAAGGCCCCCAAAAACCCAAAATAGAAAATGTGAAACTATTTATAAAACACGACAATCGACCTAATCTATTGAAAAATCATTAACAAAAAAGGAATATGCCTTTTCCGCTGGTAAACGCGTCTAGCTTTTTGTTCAATATTCAATATTGTGTGAATCTAAGGATATTGCCATCCTGCATTTTTTCATGACAAAATTGCGCCTGATTTTTACATCCTGTCCTTTTACATGCCGCTATAAATATCAAAACGGTTGCTCCCTTTATAATTACGGCTTAAGTTCAAAATGTGAAGTAAAGAATTAAGTAATAGGTGACGACCTTTCAATGTTTCAGCCTGTGTTCAAAAAGGGAGCACCACTAATAACAACCGTTTTGGCTCCAATTTTTTTACGGGGAACGTAATAAATAGGTAACGAAATTGTAGAATGTGTTCGAGGAGGATGTTTATCTTTTATTTAAGATTGATATTTGTTTATGTCTGTACAAAATGTTAAAACTTTTAGCTGTTAGCATGTTATTATTAAATGATTTCAGTTCTGTAATATATTCTTATTGTGTTACTCTCCGCATGCTCATCTTACCATTAACTGTCGAAGTTCACTGGGGTTCTGAATTGACGTAGTGCGAAAGCCCGCTTGTGTGCAAGATGCCGCATGTTTAGAATTATAAGAATCGAATCAGTAACGGAACGGAACAGCGGAGTTCATATCAGAGAAATTTTCGATTTATTAAAAAGCTTAGTTAGTCAACTGGATAACAATATCAAAATTCTCAGAATATTACATAAACCAACTATTTATTTTATATAAAATTGTTGATGATCATTGGCTCAGAGGTTAAACGTATAGAGAAATCAATAGTATAGGTTTTTACAGCCAGTGCATGGAAATATAAATTCAATGCAAACTACGTACACATTCATATAGGAGGATTATCGATTTGTTTTAGGAGTCGATCATTCGACATGAAGGGATGGCTTTAGTAGTTCATTGGTACAGAGTTAGTTTTTGAACGCTTACAGTCACAATTTTTTTTATTGATTTCGTATTCAAAATAACTTTAAAGAAAAAAAAACCAAATCGAAACCAATTCCGACATTTATTATATAAGGAAGTACAATTTAACACTAAAATTACAACATAATTGTTACATTTAATCTTAATTAAATTGCAATTTAATTAAAATCTAAATTCCACCACCATTTTAAACTAAATGGTAACTATGAATCATTCATCTTAACTATCAATGAAAAACGTTTTTTTTTTAAATTCATGAGACCAGGCTGTTTCCCACAATTAACCTTTTAATATAAAAATGAAATAATATAGAACAAACAGGGGAAATTTTCAAATCAAGAGGTCTCCACAAGGCCTTCAAAAGGGTGGAATACCACTCCCCGTGGTAATTAATATCTAACACCTGATATAAAGTACAGTTTTGAAAAGAATTTTAATTATAAACATTGTAAACTTAGAAATATCATTTTTAAATCCTAATTTTTCCAATCAATCTAAAAAATAGTGTAATCATAATATTAAACATCTGTAAATCAAATGGTAGAGAAAGATTTCCATTTTAAGCTCTTCTGGTTAAAAGCCGTGTGAGATTCAACCAAACAAACTGAAACTTGACTCGAAACATCTATGGGGAGGATCTTTAAAGTTTGCTTTTATCCACCCACTGACGTAGTTGCAACGTGTAATTCTCGTTACTGATTGGTTAAATCTTTCAACAAAAAAAAAAAAAAATTCTCAACTGAAACCCCCAGATGAAAGAAGCCCTAATTTGGAAAAAAGAATGTATGGTAACGCATTAATAAAATTCATTTACTTTCCAGCATCCATCAACTAATATAGAATTTTTTCTATTACTAAATCACTCCAATTATTTAAATGTGAAGCGTACATGTTAAACAGCAGAATAAAAAACGACATTTAATATATGATTGAGTGAATGGACAGAGGTCCGAAATATTTATTCATAGCATCCTAACCAACATGAAATTTTTTTTTCGGTTGACTGACATAAAAAATATATTGAGTAAGCAAAATCCAGCCGACATTAAATAAAACATCTATATATAACATTCACTTGGATTCTCTGATGTCTTTTTCTGATGTGTTACGAAGACAACCTGTTTGGACGAATGTTGCTTGTAGAAGTTTTACATGTAGAAGTTTAAATTCTACAGTCATTTGGTGGGTGGATGTCTCATGGACAATCATGCCACATCTCCTATTTTAATATTGGTTAACTATCTGTGTTCATATCATTATACTCTGACTCAACGCAATTGCCAGGTAAGGGGTAGAGACTCGGCCCTATGAGCGTCCAGTTAACATTATAAATGTCTATTCTATTGATTCACCAAACATTCATTTGACACACGATTTTACGATTTAAATCTAATAAATATGTGAATAAAGACTTGACATTTAGGAATTTAACAATAACAAGAATTTTTTAATCCTGGCATGATTCATTACATAAATGCCTTTAATTTTTCCGTTCGAAAATGATAAAAAATTACCATAAATTTCTAAGGCTGTTCGTATTGATGCAGAGGTCACCATTAGCGTAGTATGGACTCCTGTTATTTAGATTGTCCTGGATCTGAGGTTTGTGCTTATAAAATGTCATTGTATTTTAATCGGATAATCTATTTGATATTGGCATTTTGTATTACCATTTAGAAAAGCATATGTTAATCGTTTATTTTCGCTTGTTTAATGCAACAGTTTTAGTTTTTGAGTATAGTACCAACTGCATTGGCTATAGCTTGTAATATTTCGACATTGATTCATCATTATCTCCAGGATTTATTTCACCAGTAAGTAATTTTAAGTTCACTGGCTTAAAAGGTCATGCGAGCTTTTACTATCACTTTGCGTCCTTCGTCTGTCCGCCCGTCTGTCAGCAATTACAAAAAATTCTCTTCTCTCAAAATGCGGAGCCAATTTAAACTAAACTTTAGTGGAATGGTCCTCGGATGGTCCTTTACAAAAAATGTGTGTCCCGCGTCCTAGCCCGCCTTCCAAGATGGCTACTGTTGCTAAAAATAGAAAAAGGTGCTGGTATTGTAAAAAAATCTGGTCTACTGCTGAGCCAGTTTCAACCAAAATTTTTATCAGGTATTCCCGTCTGCCAACCAAAATGGCCACCACAGCCGAACTTAGTTTAACATATGATTCGATATCTCTAAACTCTACGTGTTAGAAACTACTGTGAAAATTGCAATAAAATTGATATAATAGTCTTCTGGTGGACCTCGACCAAAATTATGTCCGATATTCCCGACAACCAATCAGGTGGGCTGCAGAATTTTGTTTAACATGGGACTATATGGGAAATAAATTTCAGAAAGTACTGAGCCAATTGTCCTCTACCAAAGTTTTGAGGAGTCTGTGTTAGGTGAGATACAGGCTCCGAGTATATTCTGGTTAGATATAGTCTTGAAATTTTATGACTATCTACGGTATCTTTACCATTATTTTATCTTAACTATTCTGTTATTAGCCTAATATATATCTGCTCTTATTTCCTGTCATGAAGGACGTTAAACAAACAAATGTGGAAAGTGGACATAATATATGTGTAACTTTTCATTTCATTTAAAAACAATGCAATTATTTAATTAGTACGCATAAAAACAACAACATTAATTTAAAAAACGATAGATTCAAGGATCCAGAATTTTTACCACAGCAGCAACTTGTTTGTGGGATATTGTCATGTTAATAATTTGCAATTGAAGATTGAGCCATAAGTACCTTAGTTTGTACGATTTTGATTCCTCAGAGCATTTCCAGTTTAAACACAATATAAAAATAGGAGATGTGGCATGATTGTCCATGAGACAGCCACCCACCAAATGACAGTAGAATTTAAACTTC
>JAULBM010043125.1:0-20546 GCA_032357055.1 Geukensia granosissima | reverse complement strand
AACTTTTTTCGGCATTCTGAAGTTGCCAAATTATCCACCTTTTTGTTTTAAGAATTAACCAATCATACGACTTGCTAATTCACCCAAATTTCAACCAAAAGTTTAGCCTACCCTCAAATACATAAAATTGTTTTGGTATAAATTAAATTCTATTTTCATTTTTACATAGGTGTAAAATGAAAATTATTATTAGAAAAAATATAGGATGGAACTTTTGTCGAACTGTATATTTTCTTTTCTTTTTTTTTGTCTCGAGCCGTGTCCATTCTTTAATTTTATTAATAAATTTTGTCATGGTAGTAAAAAAGTGAAATTAGTTTTATAATGAAGTCATTACAGTTTGTCATTAGATTTATTGATTGGTTGTGGGTTGTTCAACGTTCAGCGGCAAATATTTCGTGTTTATTCAAGATGATAGCATGTAAATGAGTGATAATGAATAAATCCCACATTTTACAAGAATGAAATGCTGAGCCGATTTTTTTACCTGATAGCTCAGGAAAGTTACAATCCTCAGGAAACATACCATCTCTCCCAGACAACCATTAAGACTCTGATTCAAGCATTTAATTTTTCTTACCTCTAAATGCTGTATAGTTAGCGGAAAATACCAATTTTAATGTCTTTCTCCTATGTATTACCATAGTGGTTAAAGTCCACTAACTTTTAACACTATTTAACACCATATCGAAGGTCATATCTTATAAAATTTGAGGATACAATGTATTACCACAAGATGCAAATAAAGGTGCCACTTGCATTGCACTTATTTACTAGACATATATCCTCTTTCTTATTTCATTCAAGCATTTGTAGAATGCTTACCTTGCCTAAATTTTAAGTTCGCTAAGCTTTAAAGTTAAGCTTGTATGGTTCATTGTTTGGTTTTATCCGTAGGAGGTTGTTTTTTTCTTTCTTATGCTGGATTGTATTCAATTTTAAACAATTTGACTGTGTTCATCGTATACACACTACCTATACCTGGAAATTGAGAAGAACACAGACAAGAATCGTTTGTCGTATTTGACCGGTTTTAGCTTGATTTTCACCTTTTATCCTTCTCTGAAGAAATGAAGATTGATTGATTCTTGTTGTTTGCGCACCAATTTTCATATTTGAAATCGTAGCTTTTACATCTTTTTCTCGTTTTATGGTATTTCGATATTAACACTATTTTAAGTCACACACTTTTTATTTGGTCAGAGCGATTCAGAGCTCTTCTTAAGGTATGGGATTCTGGTCTGAATAAAGACAGAAGGAAATGTCTAAATTTTGAACGTATGCCAGCTTTCTTATCGAGTTGAACAATGGTCTTCTTACCGTTTGTTCTTTACTATTTCAGTAAATTGCCATGTTCAATTGAAGACGGATTTCTACAACAAATTCATGGTTTGAAAGACATAAGTCAATAGAAATTTTTTTGCATATTGTAAGTAAAATATTTATCCTAATTTTAATGTTGATGATTTGAGTCATTTCAGACTTAAAACAGATATGTTTTGTCATTCAAAGAATTTCAATTAAAAAGATTTGAATGAAATGCATACAGGAAGTCCGGAAATAAAGGTTAGATATGTCGATATTTACAATCATGTCAATGACAACAGTGAAATTTATTGAACAGCTATTACTAAATACACAACATAAACATGTTTTGTCCTGCGGTGCCTAACATTTTATCTCAATTTGGTGAACAATTTGTGCGCAAGGCCGAGAAGACCGTCTAATTACCCATTTGTATATATTCCATAATTGGACTATGCTTCATTTAATGGGAATGTTATCCTTCTTTTTAGTGACGATCTGGTGTATCATTGATTTCATATTAACCAATCCTTACTTTGATAATATCTAATTAGAGATTTATGTAGCGCAAAATTGTATAACCATTCTCTTGTATGTGAAGTGTGTAAATGGCACGAAAACTTCAATGTCTGGTCTGAAAACAACTCATAGTGAGATACCAGTTTAACAAGCCCTCACTACTGGACAGATTAGAGCAACTGCATGAAAAAGAGGAATCCGAGTTACATCCCGTATACCAAGTTACAATTTTGATTTGTAATTAACTTATGGTATGTAATTATGCAATAGGTTTTAAATGCGCTAATTCAATGTACTGTCCTTCAAATAAGAGTTAAGTATATAAAGAACAGTTATTTGTCGAATCTCGAGACCCGAACCATTTGATTTTAAAGGGCTAGAGGACCGAGAATTTCTGCTAAGAATTTGGCCGACAAAAATAATCAGTTTTACCTCGAAGAAAATTTATCTACACGGCTGGCTATTTTGCCATTTAGAAAATCAATACTTTTACTGACAAAATTATCACCCCCCACAAATGTTTGCTGCCATGAAAAAGTTACCTTAGTAGAATGAACCAAATGAAGAAAACAAGAGCTATGGGATGAATATCAAGTAGACCGAACCACACCATTAAATGTAATTTGCTATATAACAAGATCTAGATCGTTTAATTTATTGACGAACTCTCATAGCCATGATACGATGCACCATGCACTAAGGATAAACTATTTTTTATTCCATTATAACCCTTTTGCCACTTGCAAAGCAAAGTTAAAGCTAAAAACGAAGGTAAATGATACACAGTAAAATGTAAGACAATTTTTTTTTAAATTAACATTTTATATTGAAAAATAATGCAATCACGTACACGTTAACGAGAGCCATATATGTATAAAATAATCTCAGCATATGAGACCATGACTTCGTTTTTGTGTTTGAATATCACCAAGTTTCTAAACTCAAAACCTTATCCAACAGCAAAACATAACGATTAGTTATTTTGGCATCAAAATAGTGAGAAAATACAGGCACCGGGAAACAAACTTTTCACTTACAAAGTTTAAAAAAATGAAAATTTTATGATAGAAAAGAATTTGCAATAGCATTGTGCAAAAGTGTACAATCTTTGTAATAATTAAAAATTTCTGAGTTATATAGATGTGTGTTAATCCTGCAGCCATAATCCAAAAGCAACAGATGCATATTTATCGAATGTAAATGTCAGGTTTTAATTAATCAATATTTTCAATTCATATCATATCTACGTGAAAAAAACAGACAAAAGGCCTTGTGGTCTTGCTCGCTGAAACGAAAACACAAAAATGCGATAAGAGTTACATTACCATAACGTTATCTTTATCATCGTTATTTTTATTTTACAATTTAGGACAAGTTTTTTTGCAATTTGGTATGAAATACAAACTTTCAATGTTAAATAAATATGGCGAATTCTAGTATACTTTATTTACTTTTCAACATCAGTAACATTAGAACCAACACATAAGAAGTCTAAGATCTAAACAAAGCAAAAGAAGCGCTCAAGTCCAAACAAATCGAAACGGGAAGCTGAATACGATGGTAGGGGCAAATACTAAGTGCAATACGTTTTGAAGCCTTTCCGTATTTTCATTTTATAATTTTAACAATTTTCCGTAAATCATTTTTTAAAACTGGGCTGGTGAGTACTATCGGAGAGATGATCAACCAGCAGAGGCATCGACCAATTGGTTTCAGAATACAAAATTACAAGTTTAAATTTTTAGTATAATTAGTTCAACAATGGTCACATGCTTTAAATCTGAAAATGCTAAAAAAAATAATTAATTTGATGAAATATTTGATGCTATTTTGTCGATTTTCACATAGATCGCACAAAAACATCAACACCAAACTATGCACAATTAAAGATATATAGCACGTACAGATGTTTGGTTAAAATATTTTTGTGATGTCTTTGTGCAATCATATCTATTTTGAACGAAACATCTCCAAAATTTGAGTATTTTTACCGGAAATTTTAAATTCTTGTCAAAATAGTCAAATATATCCTTTCATTTTTTCGAAATGACGAAAAGTATACAAGACAAAGTAATGAATTATTAAAAGACGATTATTAAACATCATTTTCACAACAACGTATTATTGTGTCACAAAATCTAAAATTAGGCCCAAATATGGGGTTTAACATACCTACTCCTTTAACATTGAGCAATCATGGATATATATATATTTTAATTATATACACCTTTCAGAGCTCCTTTGAATTAAGTAGTCCGGTCATACAGTTATATGATGGATGGGATATCTAATATTCAAGTTTAGAGATCAGATCTATGCACTATTAGTCTTTGTAATGGTAGTAAAATTGCAAAAATATTTTTCTAGGGTTGCTGTATAGCAATTTCAATATCCTAATGATATTTGTTGCAAAAGTTTTCAGTTATGAGATAAGTTCAAATTGTTGAGTCAGATAATTTACTACAAACATAAGCAACTTTAAAGAATGCGAAATATTTTACAGATTATAAAAAAAGGTTGAAAAAAAGGAAAGTATACGAACGCGAACGAAAAGTCGTCCCTTGGCATAACGTTTCATTTACAACAACCGTATCTATCTTAGGGGTTATTTTCATTGCCATTTTGTATTAAAAAGTTCAAAACAAAGAGTAAGCAAAATTCATACATTAATAAAAAATGCACTCAAGTATCGGTTTAATGTAACACTTGATTGCTCTTCGCCGCAAAATCTTATTGTCCTCAAATATCGTTGCCTTATATCATACAAATTGAGCTCAATTTTCACTGAGAATGTCTCACGAGCACTGACAAAACAATTATTGATCAGAACAATGAATTCATTTGAATGTGACAGAATAATAAATAAATTGCGGAGTAAGTACTATGGTGTTGAAGTACCAATACAATAATGGTTATTACAATTCTGGTTTGTCATTGACAATAACGATACTGTATATAACCATTTATAAAAACATAACATAACATTTGAATACTATGATATGGTATCATACATTTCCATTTCTGTCAACATTTGGCAATCGGTTAGAAAACAAATGCAACACTCGTTAGCACATAGGCTGATTAGTAAGGCCACTGCACATAAGATGCGCTACGATTAGCTTTAGGCTATTTTTGTTAATGATATAAGGCAGACCACCCATGGAAAATGTTTAGATAAACAGATTTACATTAAGTCATATATCATGTTATTCCAAAATTTGATGATAAAACTATGTTTTTGTCTTTGCTTTTGACTTTGACTAAAATATTTGCGAATATAATTAGTATATTGGTATTTTGACATTGATAAATAATAGATAAACATTAGTTTAGTGAATAAAACGAAAACAATATAAAAATAGGAGATGTGGCATGATAGTCCATGAGACAGCCCCCACCAAGTGACAGTAGAATTTTAACTTCTACAGGTCCCATTATGGCCTTCAACAATGAACCAGAGTATATACCATAACGGAAGCTGTAAAAGGCCTGAAATGTCATGAAAATTTTATTCCATAAGAATATAAATCATAAACATATTTTATTCTAATGTAATTTATTTGACAAAAATTAGATGCATAAATATTTATATAAAAAATTAGAATAAATAACACCTACTCAAATAACTACAATCAATTTGTTTCAACTATATTATGACTGTGTTTAACTAAAGGTATGAAAAGTTTATGAATTCAACATATCCAAAACAAAGTAAATAAGTGAATAGAAGGATTTAAAACTAAACTGATGGATTTCTTTTCTAAGTACTGCCCAATTAACTCAAAGGATAGAAGCATTTGGGTTTATTTTTTTCTGGTCAGATACAAAGATTTTATTCTCCCTGTTTAATAAGGGTTAGGATTGCACCTTCCCAGTTTAGGAAAGTTTAATAAGCTTTAGGATTGCACCTTCCCAGTTTAGGAAAGTTTAATAAGGGTTAGGATTGCACCTTCCCAGTTTAGAAAAGTTTAATAAGGGTTAGGATTGCACCTTCCCAGTTTAGGAAAGAAAATTGTTTAAGTTGTGTTTTACTTTTGTATTGAAAAGGACGAGGATTGTTAAGGCCCATTTTGGCCCAAGAATTTGTTAAAAAATGAAAATTGGCTAATAATTATTATTTTATATTTATTTGTATTGAATAATGTCTATAAAAAGAAAATCCAACATAATTGTAAGTTTAATGAGTTCTACGATGGTCAAATGATCCCTAGAAAATGCTTTAAATGTGAAAATACTAAGAAATTAGCTATTTTGATGCAATATTTAATACTATTTGTCGATTTTAATATAGATCGCACAAAAACATCACAACCAAATTTTGCAGTGAAAGATCTATCAAGTAGAAATGTTAGGTTAAAATATCTTTGTGATGTTTTTGTGCGATCATATCTATTTTGAACAAAACACCTCCAAAAATTGGGTATTTTTATAGAAAATGTTAAATTCTTGTAAAATAGTCAAATATACCCTTTCATTTTGTCGAAATGACGAAAAGTATGAAAGAAAAAGTAAAGAATTATTGAAAGACGATTATTAAACAGCATTTTTACAACAACTTATTATTGTGGAACAAAATTTAAAATTTGGGCCAAATATGGGGCTTAACGTACCTACTCCTTTAGTTGCTAAATGACAGAAACTTAAATTCATAAAGTTAATCACAACCCTTTTAGAAAATTCATTGCCATATGTCCACCTTCCTTTACTTTCATACTTTTCAAAATCTGTCGTGAGCCAAATAATTTATTTTTTCAAATATGAATATTTTTTGTAAGAAAAACCATGTTAAAACCAGTCAATAACAGACAGTTATCATTATTATTGTTATAAATACCTTGTATTGAGGGCCCCTGCCAATAACAAGCCGCCCCCTTTTCACCTTAATTTTAAGTGCCCCCACTAACTCCCACTATTTGCAAGATTCAAGAACAGAAAATTCTTCAATAAAAAGACAATTTCATATTGAGAGACATTTCATGTAGGAGAGGGAAAATAGGATTATTCACTACAGGGATTCTAAATTGGGGAAACACAAAAATACTTCGAACCAGACATAAAGAATGCCTGATTTTGCTTATTCTAAAATAAATGCACTGGTTTATTTTTAGCATCCTTGACACTTAATATAAGGAATAAAAATAAGAGATGTGGCATGGTTGTTCATGAGACTGCCATGCACCAAATGACAGTCAAATCTAAACTTCTACAGGTATGGTGAGACACCTGCTAGGGGGAGATAACTCCTCATTTAACAGAAGGATGAACTGTAATTGACAATAAATTCAACACCTATAAAAGGTAAAATGTGAGATTAACAAAGAACACGTAATATATTGCTTGATACATTGTATAAAGAATGATATTTTTATAGAATGGTTATTTTAAGCTGAAAAGGTTACCCAAAGATAAAGTATCCTAAATTCAAAATCACCCCATGCATTTATCTTTGTGACTGCTAACCCCAGATTAAAAACTCAAGATTAATATAATGTGCAATTTCAGGTAATACCAAAAACAAATAATTTTATTAAGCAATTCACAATTCTTAAAATCATAAATGTTGCAAAAATTTCTGAATTTACCTCAGGATGAAAATTAAATAAAATTAAAATATTCAAGTTCTATTTCATGCCTAAAACCATGCCTGAATTCTATCAATAAAAACACAACCTCTATAGTCACTACACAGTCTTAACTATTCTACTGGATAATCATTACTTCAATCTACATGTAACTCAAAATTCCCATTCTTATTCTTCAAAGGTTGAAAAACTTTGAACACACAGAATTCTATAATGTAGACATTTTTTCTCTTTGCTTGCTATTTTAATGTTGGATATTGTCAATCAAGCCATTTTTTGATTTAATGTCTGAATATACCGGGTACATAACCTAGTTGGTCCATGATTTAATGTCTAACTACTATAACTTAACCATTTGTTTGAAATCAGTTGAAATGATAAATGATTTTGGAAGAATTTCAACCAAATGTTGTGAAGTTTTAATAGTGTTTTTAAGTAGTGCAAGAAATTTCCTACATCTGTTGTTGACCAAGGTTTCCAGGAAGTAAAAAAAAAAATCATTTTTTATAGGGGGCTCACATGGGAGACATCTTTAAAAGGCTTTAAAATAAAAAGATTTTTTTGGGGAAGATAGCTAGGCTATTGAAAAATCAGAAAATGTATGGTCTTAACTTATTAGAGGAAGAGGCGGTTGAATTTTGAAATTCCAAAAATTTAGTTGAAAATCTTTTAAAGAAACAATTATGTATGTGTACAGTTGTTAAAGTATTTTCTTTATCCCGTTCTAAGTTTTAATTCCTACATATTTGTAACATATATACAGTGAAACCTGTCTAAACGGAACACTAAAGAGTGTTCATTTGTTTTTAACCTGCCTATAATGATCACCTGACTAAACCTAACATTTTTTCAAGTCCAACAGGGGTTCAGTGTAGACAGGTTTCACTGTATATATTTATTAGTTATAATATATGTGAATATAAAAAAAACCTTGTCAACAGAAATTTTGAGAAAAAAAATTAAATGTTAAAATTTTACTTTATCTTGCATTTAGAAAATAGTCAAACTTTGTTGGCTGGAACACCCAAGGGAATGATAAAAACTGTTTGTAGAAACTGTGCCAAAACCTCTGAAGAAAGGGACAATCAAATGGGTTTGAGATATTTATGGTATTGGAGCCATTGCAATTAAGACAAACAAGTTCAATTTACAATGTACAATTGATGTCCATGCACTTTAATGCAAAAATACATTTAAATCTATTTAAAGTATTTCTATTCTAATTTTTAAAACATTAAATGTTATACATCAATCTTGAAAACTGCATGCATTAAATTTTGGGTGAGGAAGATCCTTCGAATGATTGTTATAAAAAAAAAAGTTATCATGATTAAAATTCAACAAAAAGAGTTCCTTGTATTTTTTGTTCAGTATATTGGACAAAAAGTTCTTAGCAAAAAAAGAAAATATTAAGTTCAGCTCAGAGCCAGTAATTTATAGTCAATAATCGATTATAATGTATATGAAGCTAGTGCATAAAATGCATTTACAAAGAAACTTTATAGAAAAAACCTGACAAAACAACAAAATTCTAAGGTTAAAAAGTAGGAACAGAATTATTTTGATGACTGTGCTTATTAAAATACATTCAGTGCTTATTCTTCTTTTGTGGTGTTTTGCCAATTTCGCAAATCCTCAAGTCCTTTCATATAGGTCATGCCCCTGAGGGTGGCCTGGGTTAAGAAATAGGCCATTCATTTTCCCTGTATGCAGGTAGAACCTGTGCTGGAGGGGCTTCTGTTGGCTGAGCAGGACATATTAATACTCAACCAAACCAAGAGTAGCTGGGGCTAAGAGATTAGTTGCTCTGTTTCTCCATTAGTAGGTAGAACCCCTCCTAAAGGGAAATCTGTTAGTTAGGATAAATGTATAAATTCTCAAGAAGAAGAGGGTGTGTATGATTGCACCCTAAAAGGAGAAGGTGCTCTTAAAGCCTTAAAACTGGACAAAATTTTAGACCCAAAGCCCAAAAAGTCTTGTGAAAATTGTTGTTGTCTTCCAGGGATGAATTCTGCTCTTGTTTCTGTCTAAGATTTTCAGACCCCTGTTTTTATCCATTTGTAAGCTTTTGTTTTTTTCCTACTAGCTCCCAATTCATGATTTCATAAAGCAAACTAAAAGAGGTGTTATTTGTTTGTATGAATGGGGTTTAACGCCACTTTCAGTCATACTGCGGCAGTCAACAATTTAACTAGTGGAGGAAGCCAGAGTACCCAGATAGAACCACTGACTTTGGGCAGGTAACTGACAAACCTTTTCAAGTGTAATGAGAGTTAAACGCAGCCCGTTTTTGTATGTTACAAACCCAGGCGCGAACACACGCTGTAAAGGTGAAAGGCTACAGTGATCTGAACGGGTAAGTTCAATTCAACTACTTAGACCACTTGGCCACCCAGGCCCCAAATGAACCATTAGAGTAAATATAAAAAAATTGCATTTCTACATATAAATTTTGATAGCTAGAAACTGTTAATAGAGAATACTTCAAGAGGAATTTTTTTAATGCATATATAACAAAAACTAGCATGCTTAGGCCATTTAAAATCAATTTTCTAGTTCTCGGACCATTTTTTTTTTTTAAATGGCAAGGTAGGTTATGCAGTTATAGATTTCAGCTATTGAGTGACTTAATTCATGGACAAAGGGAAGTAACCACAATTAATCTCAAAGTTTACAATTATCAAGCATTAGATGCTATGCTCTATATCAAGGTTTGTTGGAATGGGTAAAAAAGTTATGAAAGAAAACTTGTCTGCCGTATTCTTATAAAGAAGTGTTTGTTTTGTAGATTAAAAAAAGTGCAAGAGAGATGCAAAAATACTTTTTAGCAATGACAATGTATTTTATGCTGCGCCAAGATTTTAATAGGAGATTTTACGTTGCAAAATCAGCCATTTGTTTGCAGGAAGTGGTTCTTTGTACATGCCTGCGCAAAACTGGGAGTACACAAAGGCAATGGGGCATATAAATTAAGAAATTAAAATAGGATTAGATAACATGCAAAAATGGGTTGAGGTGCACCTAAATGGAAATTTAAAAGTAGTTCTTCCTTTAAATCACTTTATCTAGGTCAAACTTTAGCAATCCTGCAAAAAAAGAAGATGACTGACTCTCAACGTTAAATCTCTGTAGAGAAATTCAGAGGTAGCTAAAAGTATGTAAAACGTTATGCATAATGTAAAACATAAGCTGTTAACTGGAAAATAATTCTTTCTTTTGATTAGAAATGAATACAAAGGCGTAAGGCACAAGTAATTAAATTAGCCCAAAAAACATAGAAAAGCCTGACATAGAATATAATTAAAATTTATGGCAATAAGCTAAATCTGAACCCTAAATTTTCTGTTTCTGAGACAGGGGTCCAATATTTTTTTTAATAATTGGAAAAATGATAACCACAGCATGAACCTGTATTATCTCCCATTCTTTATTTCCTGTCACTAAAAACTTACAATGCAGAAAGTCATGAGTTTGATCCCCTACTTGGTCAAACTAAAATCAGTATTTGCTGCTTCTCTGCTAAGGACGCAGCATTTATACTTTATGTCAGAGTTTGTTGGAACGGATAAAAACATTATGAAAGAAAAACTGTCTGCCGTATTCTTATAAAATAGCATTTATTTTGTAGATTGAAAAAAGTGCAAGTAAGTTGCAATAATCCTTTTTAGCAATCACGATGTATTTTAAGCAGCACTGATTATTAAATTTTTACAGGGATTTTACATTGTAAAGTTAGCCATTTGTTTGCCGAAAGTGGCTTTTTGCACACTCTAGCACGAGACCAGGAGTACCATTGTTGACACTTTGTAATAATTAAGTAATTTAACAAGAATACGATAACTTTTAAAAACCTGAATGGAAATTTAAGAGTCATTCTTCTTATATGAATCGCAAGTGAAGGTCTGAAAACAGAAATGTGGTCATTTTTTTTAATTAACTTATCTTGGTCATACCTAAGCACAACCGCCCAAAACAAAGATGGCCGTCCCTCAATGTTAAATCTCTGTAGAGAAATTCAGGGGCAGATAATAGTACATAAAATATTATTCCATAGCGCAAAACTTAAACCGTTAACGGGGGGAAAATTCTTTCTTTTGATTAAAAACAAATACAAAGGCAGAAATGCACAATTAATTTTATAAAGCTTGAAAATCACACGCCACAAAAGCCTGACATAGAGTATAGGAGTAAGAGCAAAGACTGGTCTGCCCATATTCAGATTAATGTGTCTGGGTAAAGTGGCATGTCTTCCTGCTGAAGACCGCTGCATGTTAAGCAACATTCAACCTAGCAATCAATCCTTTTAAGCAAAACAAACATAAGTTTGGGCTTAATGAAAGAGTTTTCTTCTGTGAAAATGGAGTAGTTACAGATTTTTGCATACTGCCAGAAAAACTGTCATTAGCGGTGGGAATTTTGAGGGGGGCAGCTATGTCTGAGAAATTAATTTCCATGGCCTTCCCTATAAAAATTTTAATATAAATGTATAACAAATCTATCAACTTATTGAAAAAGTTAATTGTAGGAAATTGGGAAGAAGATAACTTTAATAAGACAAATAACATATTCTGATGTAATTTTCATCATTTTGATAAAACAAATCATATTTAGCTATTTCAAGAAGAATTTTACATTTTTTGTAGAAATATCTGATACAGATATAAGCATTGAATAAAATTGAGCAGTTGGAAAATGTTAGGGTTATGCAATATAAATTTACATATTAAGGATATTTGCTACTCTGTTTAGAAATAACAAGGTTTTCTGGTATAGCTTTTAAAAACATTAATGTTGCAACAAAATATCCTGAAAAAAATCATGGGTCAGTGTGCTTATTTTTGAGATGTAAGCATTTGAAAATTTGGCGGGAAATGAGGTTTCTCTTGATTTTCCATAGGTTTTGTCTGAGTAGGTTCTGTCAATTAAAACCCAGAAAGAAGTAACAAGAATTTCGTAAAAAACTTCTCAAATGGCACTTTTAAGTGTGTTTAATACAATTGTGAAAAGAAAAGTGGGGGTCAGTGGGCAAAAACTGTTAATGCTAAGAAATGGATAAAACCAGAGGAGTTCAAAAATCTGACCAAAATGGCTGAACATGATCTGCAAACATCCTAAAGGAAGGCACACATTTTAATCTAGCATGTTGGCAAGCCCTGTCTTCACTAAATTTTTTAAAAGATATATAGTAATTTTTTCTGTAGTAGGGGATGGATGTCCCATCTTGGAAAACAGGAAATAGACATTTGACAAACCTGAAAAGGGGAGACACTGTATAACTCTGAAAATGCTTTAAACTTAATTTACAAAGCAATCCATTATACATTAGCTGATTAATCTTTTATCAATGGATGTATTTATAGGCATTAAACATCAATTAAAGGAAGGGGGATAAAACAGATATATATTTCACCATCACCAGGAAAATTTGAATGGAAAAGCCCCATTTTAACAGCTGGCAAAAGCAGATTTCCAGGTATTAGGAAACCCTGAAATTTAATAAAAAAATCTAAGCAAAAAAACCTTTGACTGTGCAGAGGAGAAAAAGTCTTTGGTTAGTAAGAGACTGGAATACATTGCATAATTCAAAATAGCAAGCAAAGATGCAATCTGAAATATATTCGAGTTTTGATGCAAAGAAATTTGTTTCCACAATTTATGCCATTTTTCCCCAAAATTGTTTAAAAAGTGTTTTCTGTGAATAAATAATTTTAAACAACAGATGTATGATAATTAATTGATAAATAAATGTTTTTATAGATAAGAAAATGGAAATAAAGGGTGACATGTTGAACCTTATAATAGTGAAACTGTCTAAAGGAAACTGTCTCAAGTTAAAACAAATTTCACTGTACCAGACATAAAATTATTAAATAAAAATTGTGCAAACAATTTCAAATACATAATTCTAAATATGTGTGTGACTGGGGATTTTAACAAGCGTGTTCAAATATATATAGAATTTGTCCATGTGATAATTAGAAATAAAGAAAAACAAAGCGACTAAAATGATTGCACACACAAATGAGGGTACCTGCTGTCGATATAATTTCCAATGGTCTTTGGGTCGCCAATCTCGAGTCATTATCCAGTAGAAATAACTACTTATACAAATTGCGACTAGTCTAGTACACAAAAGAAGTAGTCTTATAGCACAGAAACTGGTTGACAACGGCACACATATGGCTGAAACTATAAAGACAACAAACTCAGGTACAGCACAGTTTGCAGGAGTCACAAGTATGAGTTAGTCAAGGACTGAAGCTGGTTAATAAATTACATATGAATAAAATTCATTATTTTTTGTGTTTGTTTTTCACATCAGAATGTTAAAAATCAACCCAAACAAACGCAAATGCAATACATAGAAAATCACAACTCTGGCCTTTGCTTGAATGTTTGACCTTATAATACAAGCATCTATGGACTAAAAGCAAAACAGAATATTTCCTTTTCATTCCAATGAGACAAATTACATGCACATAAATATTTTATATGTTTATTTAGGAAGCATAGTCCAACTTTTAGGGTGCTTTTTTAATTGTAAGTTATTAATGTCTCTGCAATCAGGAAATTTACATATGACAGACCTTAAAAAAAGACACTGTACAACTCACCCTGGCTTCAGACCAAATATCAAATCAATCAATTTTATTCAAGTGAAGAAATCTCTGAAAAATTTGATAGATGGACATATACAAAACTTTATACCCTTGCGCCTAAAGCCAGGAGCATAATTATAATTTACAATGGAGCTTCTCTCCTTGTGACTCCTGTTTATATAAATGTTAGACAAAGGCCCACAACAGCACAAAATATGGCTGAAACATGAAAATACAGCTAAAATACTGCACACTTGCTGAACAGTGCTGTAGGAAACCGGTATATAAATAAAAATCAATACATAATTCAAAAAATTAATTAGCTTCAACAATTATAGTCTTATAAATGTCTTACTTAACTTGCAAAAAAGATTTATTTAAACACACAAAATGTTGGGGCTGTATTAAACATTTTGTGCCAATTAAATAATTAAACATTACAATTAAAATGACAAGTTTAAGGCACCAGTTTCCATTTTTGTTGGTGAACTAAGGTCAAATTGGAAAGACAGCCTTTTATACTATTCGATACTACTTTTTATATGAAATATCATTTCAAAAATTTGTTGATAAAAGTTCAATTATGGTAAAAAGTAAGCTAAGTGAGAGACATAAAGGGTATAATATGGGGGCCAATATTTAACTGAATCAGAAACACTTACTGCAAATAAAGAAAATTTGTGTGGCACTAATTTATGTATATGTTTTATTTGCAAAGTGCTAAAATAACAATTAATTAAACTAGTGCAATTAAAAGTTAATGATTTAAATAAGAAGTGAAATCCTAACATAATTCAATGTACATTTGCTAACATCTGTGATTGTGGGATTAATGGTAAAAAGTTTTCTTTCACTTAAGCCAAAAGCCACTGATGCACCAAACATGCAAAATACTTTCATGATATGTTTGGTAGGAAGGAAAAAAAATGAAGTGCAGTGAAACCTGTCTAATTTGATCAAATCCTATATAAACTTGACACCTGTGTAAAACAGTAAGTGGACCGAGGAATCTCTAAATGGGGAGCCATTCTTGTTACTTTCAAGAAAATAAGGAATAGGGAGGGAAACATTTCACCAACAATAAGATTTTAAGGCTTTTTTGCAGAAAAAAAGGTTGGTAATAAACCAGAGGCCCACTGGTGCCTGTTTTTATACAGGTAATAAACTTTGAAGTTTCAAAAATGATTTATTAGGGAAGTGATTCAAAAATCTCTTTTTTTTTCATAAATTTAATGGCTTCACTCAGATCTGTTGATTATTTGCTTCCTATCAAAAATCATTTCCTTTATGAAAAACAATACACTGCTTAATTTTTCTAAAATTAGGGAAGCTAAAATGATTATATTACACACACAACTTACCATTGAAAGAAAATCATATGTAACCGAGAAAATTTGTTAAAAATCAGGAGTATTTCTTCCTGGGTGCACAACAGCACACAAAGGTATATTTAAACTATCCAAACTGATATTTTTTGGGTGAAAAATGATCATTTAGAACAGGGGTAACTGCACTTGGACCAGTGTGAACCTTGACCTTTGGCCTTACCAATAGTATGAAGGGTGAAGTAAATTATGCTACACAACAACAAGAGGCGGATGAGTTCTTTGTCAACAGCTTTGACTGTGTACCAGAATACCAATGACAAACCTGAAAATAAAGAAATAAAACATATATATCTCCATCTTGATTTGTAGGATTAAATATTGTCTGTTGTAAAAAAGTGTCCAGAAGACAATAGTTCTCTATGATGAAATAAAGCCCAAGGATGGAATAAAACACACTGATGATCATTTGATATTGTTCTTTTGGTTTTTCCTAAGATATATACAACAGGAAGGACATTTTTACACAGGACACTCATTTGGCTTACAGTCTTTGTCAAGTCATGGTCTTCCATTCAATACCCATGGTGCTTGGGGAAGAGCTGTCCTTCCACACTTGAAGAGAGAACGCAAATGCAAAGATATGAAAAATTTAGCTTATGATAACAATATGAACTTATTTCTAGTTTGTGTAGGTCTATATGACACCCCACCATTAAAGAGGTCTCAATGGAGTGACTTTCAAGGATAATGCTTATATTAGAGCTTTCATGTTTTAATATGTAAATGAGTATTTTACAAAGACTGAAAGAAATAATTTTTTTCAGGGATCACTTAATGATCCTGGTTTAAGCTTTAAAAAACCATGCTGATAAGCTACTTAACAATGTATTTAAAGAGGTTACAGCATACCATAGATATGACTGAAATATATCATGTTAAAGGTATAGCTCAATGGGGTCTAAATATAAAACTTAATCAATCTTTCTTTAGTAATCATGACATAAGTAAAAAAAAAAATCACTGGCATAGCCCTTTCCAAAAACCCATTTCTAAATTCAAAATTTACTATTCTGGTTCCTGGCTTCTGGGAAGTATGATAAAAAGTTTCCATAGAAATCATCGCTAAAACATTCATCAATTTCTGTCTAGGACAAATAGTTAAAGCTTTCATTTTTAGTTTTTATAAATTAAAATGTGGAGATTAAATACCTTAACTACTTCTGGCAGTCGTATAAAACAAATGCTTTAAGATAAAGTACAGGGAAAAGTCAGGTTTTTTGCCTTGCTCATTCTTACGTTGATGTGATGTACTACCCACAAAGAGGAATCTTAAATCTTTAATTTTTGAACCAATCTCGGATTTCAGGAAAGGACTGTAAACCAAGCAAACTCTTGCATGATTTTAAGTGTAACCAACCATTAATCGGTCATATCTATGGCACAACTCACAGAAATGTAGCCAAGGGCACTTATGAGGGCCACTACAATATTATAATCTGCAAAATAAATATCAAAGGAACTGACACACTTATTACAGTATATATAGTAAAAGTGATAAATAAGAAACTGTACAATATATCAATACACTACCAGATGAAAAATCCAAGAAAAGTAACCAATGTGTAATTCTTTTGATGAAATTGATTCCTAAATCAGAAATGAACAAAGGATTGTCAATCACACAATTTTATTTCAAGTATTATGCATGGCTTAATGAAACATGCTCAGGGAATCAAATAACTCTCTAGTAGTGACATATTATCCAATACTTCATCAATGGAACATAAATTGCCTAATCAGAGCAATTTTTCTGAACATGACAACAAGAAGGAGGAGGGGTATTAATGCAACAGTAAAATCTTCCAGATTTTCTTCAAAAATGAACAAATTAGAGCATTCAGCTTTGGACCAGAGTCACCCATGCTTATTTGCTACAAATGTAGATGCTTTGGCATTACAGCATTATAGTTCTGCATGGGTCCAAAAAATATAAGAAAATCTATGAAGCAATGGAATATAACATGCACAAAAATGCTACTTATATTTAACAACTCTGCAACAACTTATTGTTAATTCAGAAAAAACAAAAGGGAACCAAGTATAACCAATTCCAATATTAAAGTACATCAAAATTTGAGATAAATTGGATTATGTTATGTTTTTGAGTTACTGTAAGTCATGCAAGAAGTATACTGATTTTTTAACAAAGTTCCGTTACTGAAAAAATGACTTTAAAATTGCAAAAAACAAAAGAAATAATTCGCTGCCTATCACAAAAATATCTCATTTGGCAATGCAGGTCAAATACCTAAATATCCCCATAAAATAGTTTGTTTGCTGAAAATTTAAAGTTTTATCCTTTCTTCTTCATTGTGACAAAAATATAGGAATTCCTCCTTTAATTCTACAATTCCTGGCATGAGCACCATCAAAATATAAATATTCATGAGTCTACAAATTTAGTGAAAAACATGGCAGAAGCACATTTGCCCATGCATTTCCATAAAATGACTATATCTTTTTAGGCAGACATTTTATGTCTTTACAAAACATCTTTCCCGGACTCCTCTTCCAGTTTTTCATTTACCGTTATGTAATTGTTGTTATGACATATACTGTTTTGACTAACTTCCTTCTGTTACCGGCAAGTTTTCCATTACAAATCTCATACATTAAAGGAATATTTTTATCAAAAGCTTCAGTCGTGTAGAAATTCATCTAATTTGATGAGAATATAAATGCATAGTTTCCTTACCAATCTATACAAACTGGCCTTGACAAGCGATATAATTCTCATGGTTCTTAAGTACCCTGTCACAGGGAGAAACTGCTTAGGAAAGTATTGATTTACAGAATAAATGAGTACATTAGTGGCATAGAAATTATAGTTGGTCTAAAATTATCAAAATAAGGAAATGTCTTCTTTATTCCAGCATTTCTATATCATATCTGCTACACAGGAAATAGTGACATGTCTGCATATTTTACATGTTTTTAACATGTGTTTGACATGTGTTAGACGATGCATGAAAAACACATATTTCTTACCACTCATAGGAAACATGTGTTGTCAACAAAAGTTTTACATGCATGCACTAAGTCATGTAAACATGCTTTTAAAAATGTATGTTTTTTATGCGTTTAACAAAATGCACGAAAGCATGGCTTGAAAACCATTTGTAAAATTTATTTTTTTCATGAGTTTAAATTAAATGTGAATTTAAGATATTAAATTGGAGTTCAAACATGTCGATTACTAACTATATCTCAAAGGGTGGTGGTTGATGGTTATTAACATCCTTCACAGCAAATTAATGCTCTCATTCGGACGGTCCCTGGCGGAACTAATGGTATTGTTGTAACTTGGTTGTCGTTGGATGTGGTGTTGTAATAATTTGGTAAGGAGGCTCAGTTGAGTTGATGTATCTTTTCAATGTTCAAGGTCGTTGTTTAAGCTGTTGTTATTGGAGGTGACTTTCTGTATCTTGTTGGATTTACTTGGATCACAACGGCACTTTTAAGGGCCACGGTGCCAAACAGAGCAGACCGGTTCCGCTGTGAAGTAATTTTCTCTCATAGGGGAAATCTGTGGATTTATAAATAGATTTTGTTGAACTAATCAGAGGTCCTTGTGTAGATGTCATAGATAGCAGCAGGAGAGGGGGATCTTGTTATGCGTGGGTCTTCAGTTTGGAATTTAGCTCACGAGTATAAGCAGTGATTTTTTGTAAAGAGCAATTTAATTTATCTTAACGGATAAATATAAAATAGGAGACGACTTCGATTCTACTACGTTTTTAGCGACATCTACGAACGAATTGTAAAATATCACTGTTTTGGTGTAAGATTTAATAGTGTCCGCAGGAAATTTTGTTCACTTACACTATTGTTCCCTATGCGAAAGTCCGAGGACGGAATAAAACACATTGATGACCATGAAATATTGTCCTCTTGGTTTTTCCTAAGAAATGTAAAACAGGAAGGACAGTTTTTCACAGGACACTTTTTTGGCTAACATTGGCAAAAAATTATCATTTTCTGTTGGATTTTATTTCTAGCCACATGAGTTTGAACTTTCCTTAGAAATTATCAACCATGACCAAAGTTTAGCAGTTTTAAAAGTGTGTGTTTGTTCATTGCATTAAAGTAACACTTTTATGTTGAACATTTGAAATAAGTGTGTTTTTAGTATTAATTGTTACTAAACAGTTATGGGACCGATACGCTGAAAAAAGAATCAAAACACAGAAAGATATGATCCAGGACTTTTAGAAAACTGGACAATTGATTGTTTAAAACAGGAGTTACATAGGAAAGGGATTCATTTTCCTCAAAATGTGAGATGGATGGCACTAGTCTGATTTTTACGTAATAATCATGAAGGGCACACCCTATTACAAGTGCAACAAACTCGCCACATGCGAATGTAGACTCATTTTGGAGTGCGCAATCCCATGATGCAACGGGTAAATACCACGCCCAATGACTTATTTGGTATACAGCGATATCGCGATGACACAAACACAAACAAAGCGAGGATGTCAGAGATTTCAGAGAATGCGAGATCACAGAATATAAACAATAATGGTTGTGAAAAAAACAGAGTGTTGATAGACTTGGTATCAAAACTGTCAAGCATCGTGCAAACTTAAATGCAACACTGACAGGACAAGTAAAATCAATAATGAGTGATTGAGCATCCAGTAGTAGTAATTCTCTTGAGAATGATACAGCGTCAAATAACCTGTGCAGAAACAGAAATACTGACCCGCAACTTGCAGCACTGTTGGCAAAGGAGTCAAATTTCAATTACTTAGAATCTGCATATTGGGCACTGAAGAATGGAAGATCAATGCCATCTGCAGCAGCAGGGAGTGAGCATCAACTGGTAAATGCAGTACGAACAGCAAGAGGATATACTCCGCTGAATCTCTGCCTGTAGTTGAAACGATTTCGCCCCAACTCGGTAAAAAAAATTAACGGAGGTATGGATATTAATTTAGCAGCTCTTTTAATTCTTACTACAGTGGTTCAGGAATCCATTTGAGTAATATGTGCATAGACAAATCACACAAATCTGACCCAAGAACCAACAGGTCCCTTTCCATTGGAGAATTCATTCAAGCTTCGGCATTTATAACTAGAGGCTCAGGAGGCTGAGCCTGTATCGCTCACCTGCCATTTGGCAAAGAAGTTTCAGAGGAGAAGATTTT
>JAULBM010043104.1:0-10741 GCA_032357055.1 Geukensia granosissima | reverse complement strand
TCCTACGTAGTAACATTGTCCATTCCTAATGATATCTTCCATTTAAGTTTTTTGCACTTTTGAGTACTGCTATTTCTACAATAGCTGTTGTACATTTTTAAGACCTGTGAACACCACTGGGTCGATATCCACAGTGCCGGGTATATGTATAGGACTTAACCTTTCAGGTTCCAGACCCCCGGTTTGTTATTATGGATCAATGTTTACAAACCAGGGTGTCATCAGTGTCAAGTTGGTCTCGCCGTCCCTAGCCTCAACATTATTCTTATGGTCAGTATCCAGGTCAGACTCCTTTTGCAAATTTCTGGCCTGCTCCACCTATGCATCTCCCAATGGGCGGTTATGGTAGGGAATTGCTTATGTGTCCTTTCCAGATAGTCCCCACATTCCATCAGCTAAACAGATATTTGATGATATAATAGGTCACAAGGTCTCAGAAAACAAGCTTCTGATAATTTAACAGGTTTTTTTGTCCTGTTACCTTTCCCAGTCATTTTAAGGTTAAAGATTTTGATATCTTTAATTCTTACTTGGGCAAATTTGTGCCTACCTGTGATAAAAGTATGTCAGCACTTTTAAACTCGAACCAATTGATAGTCTTTCGCAGGCTAGCTGTTCGAATTCTGAAATGTATGTTACGGGTCACTTCCCAAGGTCTTGGGTGTAATAATTTAACACCACAACATGTATCATGTCCCAGGTCAGGAGTCAAGGTCATAGGTTGTTCTTTTTATGTTTATACATGTATAATATTAGGCAGAATTTGCATTACTTTACAGGTTTTATTTTTTTGAGTGATCTAGAATTTGTCACTAGGTTCAACATTTCTTCATTTCTTTCAGATATGGAATATAGTCTCTGATATTACCAAATATCTTTCCTTTAGTATCTATGTTCCCTGCCACAATATGGCTGAAATATTGCCGACGTGGCGTTAAACAACAAACAATCAATCAATCAATCAATCCTTTTGTATAATAATAAACAGGATTTTGTAACAGCTTGAATTTTTAGTAAGTAAATAATTTTGTAGAAATGTCATTCCATACATACATCTATATGGTAATTTATTTTTAGATGATGCTTTAAGTATGACGAGTACAGGTATGGAACATCTGAATACATCAATGACTTCATCAACCAAGTCACCAGAGAAAGATACATTTGTTATATTTATACATGCTTTACAGAATGGTTTGTTTAGGATACACATGCAAGGAAATACAGGAAGGTAATAAGATTTTAATGTGTGTTTTGACATTAAAAACACCTATATACAGTATTTAAGTGAGTTTTTGTATACATCATAAGGTTTGAGTGAAATTCACTGAACCATTTCTGCACCGTTCCCAGGGCTATTTAATTAACGTGGATGCTGGTGTTTAGGAAGAGAGATCAAATTTTTCCATTTTCCAACTTTTTGCATGTATCTTATTGTCACTTAACTACAAATCATTTAAAAATAAATTTTCCATTCCTACCATTTACATTAAATTATACTGAAATTACCATAAAAAAAGATTTTAATTTAGAAATATATAAACCATTATTCTCTATTGTTCTATAAGAACTATAATTACATTCCTCTGATTACTGATATTTAACTATGGCAAGTAGTCAATGTAAACTAGTTTCTGATACGAATCCACGCGCCCCCCCCCCCCCAAAAAAAAAAAAATTCAAAATTTAACTTTAGTACAGAAATAAATTTAAATAATTTAGTTAAAATGCAACAAAGGTCGAGGACAAAAAACTCTAATTGATTACTTAAGCATCATTTCCAAAAGAATTTCATCTACCTCTTTTACCATAATTTTAAATATATTCTGAATTTTTACTTGTTTTGACTGCCTCCTCTGAAAAATCATGATATGTTTTTAATATAATAGAAATGGTGTCCCCTATCACAGTCAACTTGTTTAAAATTGACTTTACTTCTTGGAAACCTGTGCTAGTAATGTGTGTTTAAAATATTCCACAATAGTTCAAATCTTAGTTACTGTAAAACTGAAATTTGGGCTCATATTCACCTGAATATATCTATTCTAAATCTGTGGGTGAATTTGTGGTTTGACACCAGAAAGTTAGCTTTTTTATGTATTTTTGATTGTTTATAGGATAAACATGGCCATTCCTCTAGTAGATGGTATGGTGGTCAGTCGAAGAACCTTAGGACCTCTTGTCAGACAAACAGCTATAAACATTGGTAAACGTAAAAGATTGGAAAGTGAAACGTAAGTTTCTTATACATGTTTCTGATACTGATGTGTCAAGTCAAGATTACTACCATATATGGAATGAGGTCATGAAAGGTCAAATGGCCCTAAAACTCTTCATATTTGTCTGGGTACAAATCTGAGAATGGAAATTAATTACATTGAAAATTGGAATATAATCCTAAAGTCTCTTCAATTTTCTATGCTCGTATTTTTTCCCATAATCAAATGAACTTTTCACACCTTAAACAATAGAATTCAACATTTTGGCAAAATATGTGAAAGTATTTTGTAACATTGTTAAATAAACCTAATTGATGCTTATTATAAGTCTAAAAATTAAAATTGGAACTTTCTAATTTTTATTGTTTTAGAAATATATGCAAATTTAGGATATGCTTCCATTTTTGGTAGTGTTGTTGACTGTGTAATGCTTAATATTGTAAATAAGTTAATTGCAAAACAGAAATTAAAAAGTTGATTTGAGAATACAGCAAATCTTCTATGGCCGTAGCCCCATACAGTCAAATGAGGCAAATGCCTCACTTTTGAAACAGCAAGCATAACAAATGCTGAAAGAAAAACAATTCAAAACTTGATGTTTTTCTGATTGGCTATACAAGAAATTAATGAATGTGTTACTGTATTACATTTGTATAAAAGTTTCTTTTTTCCCACATTCACAATTCTGCCAAAATGTAGGCAAGGGTCATGATGCTGTATTTGTTTAAACTAAAAGTTGACCACATAGATCTTCTATAGGATGGCTTCTTTGTTCATTTATTAGATAATGTAAAGTTGGTCAGCTTCAAGAATCATGCTTTGTGACAATGACCTTTGAACAAGGTGACTTTCATTTTAAAAATGAAGAATTGACCAATTGACCTTTAATTGAACCCCTCTTTCACAAATTATAATGTAATTATAATTAAATATACATTCATGTGTGCCTGTTTGCCTTTTGACAAAACTTTTGATTGAAAACATTTATGTTGGAACTTATTGTTTTTTAGCACTCACAAATAAGAAATGAATAATGATTAAAAGTTTCGAATTAAGTATTTTTTCCCATTATTTAGAAATAAGACTTCATGAAAAATGTACAAATCCTAGTAAGGATTCAGAAAACTGGCTCATGAGTGCTCATTGGCCTTTTGATAAAACATTGGTTGGAAACATTTTAACACTCACAAATCAATGAAGAATAAAATTTTTGAACTATTTATTTTTTCCATTTCTGAGAAATTATGATTTAATACCAATGATAAGTTGTAATATTGCAATCAATTTAAAACAACTAGGACATGTGACTTCAGGAGATTTCTGAAAGTTGCCATCTTGTATTATATGTCTCAGGTTTAACATGATTCATTTCCATTCAAAAGTTGAAGAAATAAATTGCCCTGAAAATTTCATTTAATTTTCATATTGAATACAAATGTGCTATATTAATTTGATGATATTATTCAATTAAAGTCTATTGTAGAGGTCAATATGACTTTCTATGGACCTAAGAAATAAATATTGACTGAAGCCATAGTCCATAAAAACTCATATTGACCGATATGAAAGATTGTAATTGTTTTATAACATATGTAGTAAAAGTGAAACTAAGTCAATCTTTGATGTCATACATTAAGCAATTAAAAGTGAAAGTGAAAGCAATTCAATATGAGTTTTAATCAAATAATATCAGGAATTACAATTTGATATGTGACAACTTTTTATTCATTGACAATCATAAAATAAAATCTTTATGTAATAACATAATTTACCTTACTTGTTTCAGATACCAACCACCACATGTACGGAGAAAGTTGAAGATTCAAGAAATGGTTAATAAGTATCATTTGAAAATGTCTGAACCTGAATTTTACACTGCATTATTTCATGATGTGCCAAAGTGATTCAATTAGTTATTTGACAGATTTATTTTAATCTATTGGAGATATTGTTCTATTAAATTATACTGTGATAAATAGTTGAAACAGTTCTGGATTATATTTTCTCATTGACTAACAACAGAAAAAACATTGTTTCTTGACTTATGGTTTATAAATCATTGTACATTCAGGAATCTTTGTGATGTTTTTTTTTTTAATTATTGCGAAATATGTGACTGGATGTGAATTGCAATAATGAAACCTGTGTTTCTAATTTTTTAATTAAATCATTTATCTTTAAAACTGAGAATTTTCCATAAAAAATTATTTTAATCAAAATTTATTCATTATTTACTGAAGCTGTACATTTTCTCTAGACAATAGTATTTGAAAGAACAACTTTTGTTTGTTACAAATAGTTTTAAATACCTGTTGGTAATTGTTTCTAGAAGAGAGTTTCCATTGTAAAGGAAAAGGAATGAAATATCAGATTGTATCAACCACATCATGGTATTATGGTGTTATCAGTTTCAAATGAGAATACATATAAAATTCATATTTGACATTGATGCAGTCTCTAATTTTTTACTCAGGTGAATTATTTTGTCGAAATGGCTGCTGATTATTTGGAAAACCATTAGAAAGAGATTCTCTCTAGTTTAGCCTTTTTTTTTCAATTTTTGTGCTAATATAATTATGTCTTTACTAGATGCTCTGTATGCTTGGTTTCACAGTTAAATATTGCACTAAATGGCTTTATATTTTAAAGAACCTTTAGTGGATAGAAGATATATCATACAACAATATACTGGTACATACATATAATTGTTCACCATATCATTATTTTTTGTTGTTTTATTTAATTTGTATTGTATGGAGAGATTTAATGGGATTTGTGCAATGCACTATTGAGAAGTATTACTAAGATGCTAGGCTTATTTAAACATCTAGTAAATGGATTATTTTAACCTCAGATGAAAGCTGCAAGGACAATTTATGATATGTGCAGTAATTATTGCAGCCACTAAAAGACTTAATTGTTTTGACCCAAGTTTTTATTTTGGGGTAGGTAATTCTTTGGATTATTGCAGCATGAATCAAAAAAGAAACTTTATTCAGTAAATTTGTCTTTTTAAAACATGCAGTTTACTGATTTTAGTTGCAGTGTCCTAAAATAACTAAGCTCTTTCATGAAATCTTCTCAAGATAAGCCAAATAGACAGACATGATTAAATCTAGTCTTGTAGTGTAGTGCTGTATTTTGTTATGTTATTAAATATTTATACATTCATTGTGTTTGCTTTCTTGTACTTGTCAATTATCATCAGATTGGTGTTGATTGGTTTATTGAATGTTTTACTTGTCTGACAGATAGCTGTTACAATTGAATATCATCACATTTTATTTTTGGGACCTTCTACAGCTTGTTGTATAGTGTGGATATGTGTCCATTATGGAGGGCAACCTGTAGATGTTTGTATTTGCATGTCTTGGAGACCACTTTGGTGGTGTAATGGATAGCATACTCACCTCAAGTGCGAATGGTGGTTGGTCCGATTCTGGCCGGGTCAAACCAAAGACATTAAAATTGGTATTTGCTGCTTCTCCCCTAAGCACGCAGCATTTAGGAGTAAAAGCAAAGACTGATGGGCCCAGAGTCAGAATAAAAATGTGCCTGGGTAAAGTTGTATGTCTTCCTGCAGACCGTTGCTTTCAAGTGCTAGCATGTTAAAAATCCAGCTGAGCTTGTTGGTCTAGTACAAAGCAGGATTCATTCATCATCATCATTCATTAATATGCTCTAGCCCTTGAATATGCATAAAATATTTGCCACTGGACGTTAAGCAACATTCAATCAAAGCATGTACTGGATGGCTGTCTCATGACAATCATACTACATCTTATATTGTAAGGCTGTGTGATCATTACAAATCTTTTTGAAATAGTCTATATGATGTTGCATTATTTATCACAGATCCCTTTTAAGTGTTCCAAAGCTGATAGTACCAAAACTGTGCTTCATTCTTTTGTACGTTGCTTATAACTCATATTTATATTTTTGCCTTTGCAGTTGAAGTTATTCCAGTAGTGTATTCTATAACAGATGGAGGGAATATAATCAACAAATAGACTACAAAGCAGTCAGCAGTCTATTGACTCCTTATTGGAGTTATTGCCCTTGAATGGCTATTTTCTGCATTTTTTAACATTTTGACTTTTATTTTGAAAAGTAATAGATAAAAAACATAAATAAAAACATGGTCAGTCAGTTTAAATATTCAACATTAAAGAAACTGTCATTTGACTCCTTACGGGACTTATGGTCTGTAAATATTTTTAAGCTTTTTTAGCTTCTTGAAAACTATAAAGAAACTATAATGGCAGAAATAATCAGCAAAATAAGATCTGTTTATTCAATGCAGGTTCTCAGTCCTTCAGTGATCCTTCACAGTTCTCAATCCTTCAGTGATCCTTCACAATTGTAATTTTTCCATGTAGATCCAAAATTCAAGGAGACTGCTGCAGAGGTACGTAGTTTAACATAGGACCCAATGGGAAAGGACAAGGTACAATAAGTACCCTTTTTGGCCCACAAAAATGAAAGTCATAAGATGGTTCTGTAATATGGCCTATCTTGAAGTAAAATAATGAAACTCTGCATTTTATGACAGGTTTTAAAAGTAATTTGTTTTTTTTACGTCATCCTGATAACAGTACCAAATGTGTTTATTTGTTAAAAATAAATGAATTAGTACAAATTTTGGAGCTTTTTCCTTAAATCTTAATATTTTCAACAGCGTAGATTTTTTGCCGGGTGGTGTTTTATGTAAAGATCTACATTCAGTTTAAGTATCATGTTGGTCTAGGTTGTGAATTATTTTAGCCAAAAACATACGAAAAATAAGCCAAATTTTGGAAGTTTTGAAAGAATTGCTGTTTTTGCCTTTGAATGTGACATCATTGTGACACTGTAATAAGCATTTTTGAATTAGTTTTGTGAAAAATCATTATTTGACTTAATATAAATAAAAAAGGTGAAATTAAATGCAAGTTTATTTTTACAATGAATAATGGGCTAAATAAGGCCCTTATCGTACCTTGTCATTTGTTAAAGTTAGTGGTTCATATTAATGAAATAATTGTTTATAATAAATTTCTTGCAACAACATAGATTAATTATTCTATAAGCTGATTTATCATATTTTTTTCCTTCCAAGATGGTTATAAGCATTCATAGATGAGCTCAAAATGGACAAGACACTACAGTAACTAAACTTTCAGATCAAAAATACGATTTTTAAGAAGTTTCTTTTAAAAGACCGTCATAAGAAAAGTTCTTTTTTCAAGATTAAAAATTTTGAAGTTGATTAATATTATCCAATTAAAAAACCAAAAATATCAAAACATGAATGGTATTCACTACTATTTCCATCATCGTGGTAATAATTACTGCACCAGTTTATTGAGAATTAAAATCAGATCTCTTACCTCTGAAACTGATAAGTCATTTGGCTTTGTTAAGTTATAATCTTATCTACTATTCATGTTTTATGCCTATTGTGAATTTAAGATGCAAGACAAAGCTGAACTAAATTTAATATCTACCTTAAGTTTTTTCAGAGCTCCTCCCTGAAATGGTTCAACCAATTGAAATGATTTGTTGTGTGAATAATGATTTGATAGAATGCTACATTTGATATGTTTTTCACCCCAATTGGAAATTTAAGATGCAAACCAATTACAATGATTTGATATGTGATTAATTTTGGGTCTTGGATGGCCTGCTACAATTGATATATTTTTTTCATCTTGATCGGAAATAAAGGTTGCGGCTTAACTGCTGGACTTAGTTTAACATTGCACTATATGGATTGCTACCAGGTGGATATATTGAAAAGAATTAATCAGCCGCAGATCCAGGATTTTACGTTATGGGGGCGCTGGTCTAGGTCAGTGCCTTGTTAGGGGATTCAGCTCATAGAAATCACGAAAATTAAGACTAAAAAATTATATTTTTTTCGTTTTTAGGGGGGTGCACTGGGTGCACCCCCTAAATCCGCCCCTGTTAATGGATGCTTCTCTGCAGGCTACTCCTCATCTGAAACTACCAGGCCGATTGAAAAGATTTTTTTGTTCATAATTAATGCATGCTTCTCTGCATGTTAAAATTTTTATGCTGATTTGAGATTCAAAGATGATGACAAATTCTGACTTATTGTTAAACATTGGGCCTTGTGGGAAAGGAGGAGGGTCGTTAAGGCCCATTTTTGGCCCAAGAATTTTGCTAAAATATGAAAATTGGCTAATATCTTTTATTTTTTATTTTTTGTATTGAATAATGTCTATAAAAGGAAAATCCAACAGAATTTTTAGTTTAATTACTTCTACAATGGTCACATGACACATATAATATGCTTTAAATTTGAAAATACTAAAAAATTGATTAATTTGATGCAATATTTGATACTATTTTGTTGATTTTAATATAGATGGCACAAAAACATCACTACCAAACTTTGCACAATTAAAGACCTATCAAGTACAAATGTTTGGTTAAAATATCTTCGTGATGTTTTTGTGCGATCATATCCAATTTGCACAAAACACCGCGAAAAATTGAGTATTTTCACCGAAAATGTTAAAATCTCGTCAAAATTGTCAAATATACCCTTTACTTTCTTCGAAATGACGAAAAGTATACAAGAAAAAAGTAATGAATTATTAAAAGACGATTATTAAACAGCATTTTCACAACAACTAACTATTATGTCATAAAATCTACAATTTGGGCCAAATATGGGGCTTGACGTAGCTTCTCCTTTATCTGCATTATTGTCTTTTATAAGTTCTCAATAGATTCAGAAAATGACGAATATTTCCTCGAGGTATATAGAAAATGAATACATTGAATTCCCGTTTGTTATTTTTAACTGACACAGGGGTTTCTGGGATTAAGTACATTTGTAATTTAAAACCAATCGTGTAAATGTGTCAAGTTATTTGGTTTTGTCAAAAATGATTTTATTTTCAATATATCTCATTAGCTGTGTGCAACGGTTGTTATTTTCTTTTTACATACCCCGAGGGCGGCAGGGGTATAGAAATTGACCGTTCGCTTTCTCGAGCAGCAGGTATACCCCCTTCTAACGGGGCGTCCGTTGGTTGTATGGGTTGTATAAATACTCGATCTCCTCGAGAGTAGCTCGGGTTCAGAAATTGGTTAATCGATTTCTTAGCCAGGAGGGATAACCCCTACAACAGGGGCGTCCATTGGCTGGGCGGGATGTATAAATTTTCAACCCGTCTAGGACGGGAATGTTACCACAGTACCCAGTGTTGGGAAAATACCACGGTTTCAGAACGTTAAAGATCCCTTTGGGGTCCGTAGGTGACTAGTTGCTTGGACTAAATTTCTCGCTCCTACTAAATATTCCCAGTTTCGCATCCTGTGGCTATCAAATTCCCCGGCCATACCCCCAGCTATACCCTTTTGCATTTCACAGATAACAATGGATATTTTCCGACTGTCATGAATACAAATCCGTTCCTAAACCGGTTGTGACCAAACATGGATTGTGACTATACACCGGCTTTGACTACTGAGTAACACCAATGGTGCCACTTGTGGAGGAGAAGTTGTTTGCCCTTCCGGAACACATGAACTCTCCCTGGTTTTTGTAGGGTTCGTGTTACTCCAGCTTTAGTTTTCAGTGTAATGTTGTGTTTTCTATGTTTGTCTTTCGTTTTATTTTGTTGGCAATGGTCTTCACTGTATTCCGACTTAACGATTTATGTTTGCCCATTTGATATCTTCGAATTCCTTTTGTGATTTATTGTTTGGAAACTTGTTCCCGTCCTGAATATTTATGAAATATTTGCCACTGGACGTTAAAAAACAATTTATCAATCTTTATAACTGCTCACCATTTGAACTTATCATTTTTTTCCAAAATACATATAAAGATATTATAAAAAATATTCTCAAGAGTACATAAGACATAGAACAATTCTGCATATTAAATAGTTGAATCCTAATCCATTATGTACTGCTTGTGATGAGCTCTACCACTTGGTCAAATGCATGTGAGACTTCCCGCAAATAAATTTGGCTTAACCTTCTGCATGGCTTGTCTAGATTAAAGGTCCATTTTCGTGTTTTAATTCTGCATGTTGCTCAACGTCAATAAAAAGCCTGTTTATAAAGAATATATTAATTAAAATATGATCTTCTTCATATTTACACTATTCACCATTCCAAGGATTTAAATTATGTACATATCAAAGATTCATGTGATTTCATAAGTAAAATAAGTAAAACGAACCAAAAATATCCCAATTACTTGATTGCAAATAGGTGTTTTTTGTTTCAACAGACTGTCGGCATTCCAGTGGGGACCAACTGTGCACCCCTACTCCCCGATTTATTCCTTTATTCGCATGATGCTGATTTTATACAGAGTCTTTTACAGAGAAAAGACAAAAAGATAGGTCAATCTTTTGTTTGCACTTTCCGTATATAGATGGTGTACTTTCACTGAATAACTCTAAATTTGGTGACTATGTTGACCTCATCTTTCTCATTGAACTTAAAATTAAAGATACTACAGAAACAGACAGGTCTGGTTTTTACCAAGACTAACA